>JADRCD010202533.1:0-21066 GCA_019843815.1 Montemys delectorum | reverse complement strand
CTGTAATCCCAGAGTTGGGGAGGCAGAGACAGTAGGATCGCTGGGGCTTGCTGGGCAGCAAATCTAGCTGAATCAGTTAACTCCAGGTTCAGTGAGAGTCCATGCTTAATAATAAGATGGGAGGTAATTAAGGAGCACATTCAATGTTGAGCCCTGGTCTCTGCATGCACACATCTGCTCATGTGTTAATATGAACGCACACAGATACACACACACACAAGAAGTTTGGGGCTGGAATGTCAGTGGCAGTGTTATTGAGTTGACTTTTGATCTCTGCAATTGCCCTACTATGGAGCTTGTACTATCACAACTCTGATCTGGATTCTGGTCAAGCAGGCAATAGGTCATTCTTACTGCTATCAGCAACGTAAACAGCTCTATTTCTCTCTTGGATGCTGCAGGCTCTTCAGAGAACTGCTGGGAATTTGGGGAAAAGGAGCAAGAAAGAGAATCAGTTCCCTCTAGTTTGTTTTGTGTTCTGTCCTAGTCTCAGAGAGAAGCCCAGTCTGTGATGGTAGCATGGCTTCCTCTCTGCTGGGTTTCTGCCAGTTTATGTTCTGAGAGTGCGCTAACTCACAGTGACTCGTTTTTTTCCCCTAGGGACTTTCTAAGAATAATCTCTTAACTTCCGCTGAAGAAAAAGGCCTAAGAAATAAATATCCCTTATTGATAAACAAAAGAGAAAGAAGAGTCTGACCAAAAAAAAAGGAAAGGGTTTGCATACAGTTCTTTTAGCAACTTGCCAGCTTCAACTGAGAAACCAAGCCGATTGCAGTGGCTTTGATTACAAAATAGTAAGTAGCGACTGACTGACCTACAGGAGCTAAAACCACAGTATCTCCAAGTTCTTCTCCTCTCTTCAGCATGTTGGGGATTCTCAGGCACTACCACAGGGTTCTGACTTTTCAAAGAGCCTCCAGTGATCCCATACCTCCCAGCATAGCTTCCCTTCCCAGGAATGATAGTCACACTTACCTACCTAAACCAAACAGGTAGACATGTTCAGCATAACTGAGACCTCCAAGGAACCTACTTGTCTTATGGGCATCCAGTGACAGAACTCTGAAGTAAGGAAACTGTGGGGCATTTAATTTCAGCAGGGGTAGTCTACAAGGGGCACTTTCCCAGAGTATGTCTGTGTGTGGAAGCTGGCAGGCCAGGAAACAGGCTTTCAAAGCTGTCGTGAGGAACACTCATGGAATCAATGAGGCACCGGGATGGAGACCTTTCACTCTTCAGGCTGCTGACCTCATTATGACTTATGTCCCTAGGGATGCTTCAAAACCCAAAGGAGGAAGGCAACACTTTAAGCAGGAAGCAGAGAAATTAGAAGACTAGAGAAAGGAATGGGTGGGTCTCAGGGTGGGAGGCTGGGTGTTCCAAACAAGAGCAGCAACACAAAGGCTAGCTATGGATAAACGACACCAGAGCATTGCCTTCAATGGGCACAGTCCCAAGAGCTCAGATCCTTCACTCATGTGCTTTCCCTGCTTCAGGAGGGCAGAGAAACCTACTCAGAATGGGTCTGTCTGCTGCAGAAGGTTTGGGGAGCATGGCTGAGGATGGTCTTAGCAGTGACCAGCTTTAGGCAGAGCCTGTTTACTTCTTGGAGGGCAATGCTCCAAGAGGAGAAGGCACACTCTAAGAGGTTCCAAGTTGAATCTGCAGAAGGGGGCATTCTGAGAGCGATTCAATCAATGTAAGACTTGAAAGTCTAAAGGTAGAAAGTCCTTAGCCTTGTTAGGCATCGTGATTCATGGACCTAATCACAGGACTTGGCAAACTAAGGCAGAAGCCTATTAAGTTGCAGGATAACTGACTTGGTAGTGAGTCCACCCCTCCTGTTTCTGTGAAGAGCAGAGTCATTGTCCTGCCTAAATAGTTACAGGTGGCTGAGGCTGAAGCCCAGCTCATCAAGGACACTGAAAGTCTTTATCCTGGAGGCTGACCTCCCTGGCCAGCTCAGCTCAGCTCCCCCTCCACCCCACCTCGTGTCACCCAGCCATTTCCCCAGCTGTTGCTGGTAAGGGGATAATAAATACACACGTAGTTGAAGAATGACTGTATCCCACAGTCCTGCGTTCGTGCCGCTGCTCTGTAAACCTGGCTGGAGTATTGAGAAACAGCCACAGGCCGCAGGACACAGCTTTGCCCTCGGTTGTTATATATTGATGCATTTTCCCAAGCTCCTCCTTGGTGGTCCCAGGATAGTAGTCAACTGTCCTTTCACAGGCCAGGCCATAGCAGAGCTAGCCTGCCAAGCCCAGGGGTGGGGGCTGGGGGCTGGGGAGGGGTTTGCCTTTCTTTTGTCTAAGCTGAAAAGTCAGGGTTTCCATGTCTCAAAGAACTTGTTATGTGGTGAAAACAAATCGATCTTGCTATTTGCCTCCATTGATAAATCTTCTTACTTTAAAAAGATGGTGTCTCATAGATGCCAGGCTAACCTCAAACATGTTATGTTTCTTACTGATCCTCTGGCCTTCCCAGTCTCCACTGAGATTAAATAAAGGTCTGTGCCACCAAGCCATTCTTTAATCTCACGTTTCTTTCACCTGTCAATGTTTCTTCTCGGAAGGGACCGACTGAGTGGACGATGCAATGTCACAGGCTGTATGCTCTCAAAACCTCCAGATGCAATGAAACGACTGTCTCCTCCTTTTCCTAGGCTTGTGCTGTGTCTTGTCTCTTGCTATGTGCACAGCTGCACTGGTCTAGATTTGCAGTGAGGGTTTCCTCTCTTGTTGGACTAGGCAAGCTATGCCTAATGAATTTACTTCAAGGCCATTAACTAGGAAAAAAAAAAAAAAGGAAGCCCCATTTTTTTCATGAATAGCAGCAGGCATGTCTTTCTTTCCTCCCTAACATCAGGTTGATTGGTCTCTTGCTGCCCTCTTCACTGTCCTTGGCTTACACAGCCCCTAGAAATATGTGACCAAGGTTCAGAGCCAAAAAAAAGTGAGACCACAGAGGAGTCTCTGTGTTCAAGGAAGAATAGCCGGGAGCTGCCCTGGGAGGTCCCCTTCCTGTTACTGGCTTCACTCTGGTCATCCTTCAATGCACACTCCCTCAAGGGTGCAAAGAAGAGAAGTTCATCCCATATACACACTGGCTTGTTTGAACTCCTTTTAGTCCCTTGTAACTCTTGCTTGCTTTTTCCTCCTCTCCAGGTTCAACTGATTACTGCTCTCTGGACCCTGAAATCATGGGCCTGAGCGTGCCTGAGCCTGCCTCCTATAGCAGCAGGGTCTGGAGGATGTTGGTCAATAGGCTCCATTTGTTTTTATAGATTATTAGCAGCTCTTCAAAGGAGCCATGGGCTTTGTGCTAGCCTATGGGAAGAAAAAGAGTCTATCGTTGAACTGTTGCCTCATTAAGCTGGTTCACTGAAGGCAGACGGGGTAGGACAAGGCAGAGGTATGCTGGAAGGTTTGTGATATTGAGACTTACACAGGCATATGACTATCTACCTCCACAGTGTTGTGTACTTAAACCTAACAGATGTATTTTTGTTTTTTCATCTGATTTTTCTTTTTAATTTTGGATTTTTTTGAGACAGTTAATCCTTAGGCTAATCTCACAATTGCTAGATAGTTGAGGATTGTCTCAAATTTCTGATGCTGGTTTTCTAAGTGAGAGCCACCATGCTCAGCACTAACAGATACATTCTTGAAAGATATATATATATATATATATATATGCATATGTATGTATATAATTTTATACATACATGTGTGTGTGTGTGTGTGTGTGTGTGTGTGCATGCGCGCGCACGGCACATACTTATAATTCCAGGAAGATAATCACCTTGATCTTACATAGTGAGCTCTAGGCCAACCTAGACTACGTAGTAAAACTTTTTTTCTAAAATGGTCAGACAATAATAAAAACATTAAACATCATGATAACTAGCACCAAAAAAAAATTGATTACTTAAAAATGAAAAACATGGTTATAAATAAATAGTGCCTCTCTACTTAGCTTTTACCAAAACAAGTCCATACAAAGGGATCAAGTTTGCTTACAGCAAGGGCAGTCTGGATCGTGACAAGTTCCCCTCCCCCCCCACACACACACAGTGCCTCAGAGGCCAAGGCTTGTGACAATATCTTTGCTGACTCCCTCACACTGCCCTTTACACCGTCCCACCCTGGGCTGAACTCCGTGCTCCCTTTCCAGCTGGCAGAGTTCATCCTGTCAGTGACTCAGTATGACTTCATTTATTTCAAGATTTTGAGTCAATATTATCAAGACCCACATTACCTAAGGCATTGTTTACACAACTGGAGGCAGAAATGGACACCCAGTAACTCACAGGGCACCTGTATCCTTGGAGCATCACCTGGTCTGGGCTTGCTCTTTAGGAACCGCCTCTACCCACCCAAACAGCCTCCTTTCCACGTGTGCCAGGATGAGTGAGTCTGATGTGCTCTGTGTTCTTTTGTGTATAACTGGGTCTTTCCTCCCTAGAGCTTTCTGAGTTGCCCACGCAAACAGCCCTTCCCTATCTGGAGTGGCTCTACCTCCTTCTCCTAGTGCCTGCTCAGCCAAATGCTACAATGAGACAACTGTGGGCTCGTTAGTTCAGGCCATTTTCTTAAAATTGTTACAGAGCAAAACCAAACTGCTCTATTGAGGCTAAGTCTCAAGAGTCTACTCAGCATGAAGCCCAGGAGCCAGGTTAGAAGGGAAGTAGCTGGTCGCTGTGAACTTCACAAGAACACATCAAGTTTGCACGTATTCTCATCTCAAAGTTTTACAGGAGTAATAAAGGTGGTTTATTACCACAGATAGGATTTCAGACTGGTGATCTGGCCCCTGGTCCATCCAACCACATGGGCAGGGAGTGTCCCTGCATCTGTTCTAAAGGGTCACATAGGCTAGGCCCTTAGATTCTTACTCAGACTTGGAAACAATGTCCCAGTCACGAGTCAGACATCAGCCCTTGGTACAAGGTTAATGCAGCAGGGATCACATACCCTGGGTCCTTCCAACAGGCAAGGGTGTGGCATTATGGGTAAAGCTAACTGAAATGTAGTTGTCTACATGTGCTTCTTGCTCTTCAGGAGGATGAATGCCTGGGAGTTCCCATTTCTCACTGGTAAGTTCCTTGATCCATGCCTCGGTCCACCTGCCCCTTGGGCCCACTGTCTTTAAAGAACCATGCTCCAAGTAGGTAGTGCTGAGCTGAGCAAGGCCCATTGCAGCACAGGGAGAACCACAGCACATCTGTCCAGACGGGCAGACCCCAAACTTCCCAAACATCAAATACCAGGGAGAATGTGGGGACAAAGGGATCGATGTCCATGGTTGGATGGAAGGAAGCTGGTGTAGCTGTTATGAAAAAAAAAAAAAAAAGAATGTAGATGCTTCAGAAAATTGAAAACAGAGCTGGCCTATGATATAGTAATTCTACTACTAGATATCTGTCCAAAGGAAATGAACTTAGTAAGTCAAAAGTTATCTGTAGCCTTGTCACCACAGCACTGTTTGCAATAGGAAAGATATGGAAATCACCTGTACATCTGCCAATAAATGAGCTGATAAAGAAGATGTGAAAACACACACGTACACACAACACATACTCACCCAGACTGCTACTCAACCTTCAATATTTCCTCAGTCATCTGGGACGATATAGGCAAAACTGGGGAAATTTACACTAAGTCAAATAAGCCAATGACAATAAAAACAAATAGTCCCATAATGCCATTCTGTATGTAGCACTTAAAAATGCTGAGTAGGTGTGGCTTATGAGGAGGAGATGTGTCTCAAGGGACCCAAAGCTGTAGACAAGATGAACAAGCTTAAGGGATCTCTTTTGTACATCATGGTGGCTATGGTTAATAGTAAAGGAATATATTCCTAAAAATCACTGAGAGAGTAGAGGTTGAGAGTCCTGTGGACAAAAAGAGCAGTGTGCTGGTTCAGGGTAATGGATACTTTAACTTTATTGAACTGTTCTTCGATGTTATTTCAAAGCCTCATATGTTATACCATGACTATACACTACATATTCGTTTCTCCCTGGGGAGACTATTGGCAGCAAGCTCAGCAGCCAACGTCAGCAGCTGGGACAGATGTGAAGAGGGAGTCTCGGGTATTTAAGAACAAGTGTTATTATGACAAACTGATGGTTTGCTTGTGTTTTTGTTCAGCTACATGAACTGGGAGCTGAGACATTCTTTGGAGTCACGCAGGAGTGCTCAAAACTAAGCTTTGTTTTTCCTTGTCTATGGATGCAGTGACTCATGGGGAAGGTGCTGGTTTTGCTGAGATACCACATTGAAGGAAGTAGGAACTGGATGGTAGAAGTACAAACCCCACTTCTACCTGTGTCAACAGGAAGAGGACACACTTCCTACTTTAAAATGTTTTAGCCCTAAGAAGCCATCTTGAGATCCATCTGTAGCTACCGACCAATAGGTTGATATTCTGTATGCATGCAATACTGTCATGAATTCAGAACGTCAGCCAACACACGAAATTTGAAAGCGAGAGACATCTCTTAGCAACCTAAATTAAGCATACGTAAATAGAGATAAGGACATGCATCAAAAAGTCTATAGTACTCGAGTAAGAAATGAGTCTTCATTCACGAAAAACACTAATGTCACAGATTCTTTTTTCTTTTTCTTTTTTTTTGAAACATAATGCAATTTTGTTATCATCAATGTTCCACTTAAGCACCAATCAAAATATCACACGCTGTCTTCCTGTAACCAGGATATGAATGCTTATATGGTGGCCACAAATGCTTGTGAAGAATCAAGTCTTTAAGGTGTACTTTATTCAGAGAACTTTGACCTCAGACAGCAGTGGATTAACACCCCATGCAAAGTGCAGCCCATCTCATCTCCAACTCTCCAGACAGCTGATTATCCAGGGAAGAGTACATGAAGACAGTCATTCAGGAGCTCAGTCTGGCCCCTTGGGCTAGGCGGCCAACCATTCCTGAGATGAGTGATGTCTGTGGCTCTCATCAATCCTCCCTTAACCTGGGTGTCCTGGCTTGGACACTCCTTGGAAGTACTATCTATCCCATGGCTGAAGAGTAACTCAGAACAACCAAACTGTTAACTGTGATGTGTTGAGGAATTGGTAACATGGACATGCATATTCCTCTTACAACATGGACTATAAATGGTCCTTATAATATAGAATATAAAAGCCCCTCTCCTCCTCCTGCCCTATCAAACTTTCCTAATTTAAAACAAGTCTTCAAGAACAAGGATCGATTGAATGCTTAGGCTACAGGGTGTGGTTGGCTAACTTGTTAAAATCTTGCCAAATGTCAGCTCACCGAGCCTTACCGAACATCAAGATTTTACTTTGTCTGGAGGTGTTTCTCATGCTACATCGACATTAAGTACATGGCACTGGAAGGCACCAAGAGTGGGTTCCTATTCTTCCCCCCAAGAAAGCATAGTCATAGCCCTCACTAGACATGCAATGGAGAACAGGTCAGGGTAACGGCCATTGGCCAAGCACAACGAATGCATGTTGGGAGGGGGGGGCCAAAGGGCTTAGAGAGAATCTTAGTAAAAAGCCAAGACGAATAGTTTAAGTCTGCTAAGAGAATATGTGGTTGTAGGATCTGGAAAGCCCTTCATGTTGGAAAGGGAAAAAGACTCATTGCAGAGGGTCTGACTCAAACAAGCACACACATCATCACAGAGCAAGTTCTGAGACCCTGGGGGGAACCTAAATGTTGATGACGTAGGTCTGCATACTAGGGCAGTGGCAAAGCCTACAGGGAGCTAGCTGAGGGCCCGGATACCTTTCGCAAGAGCCACATCTGGCCGTGGCACCTACAATGGAAGCTACCAGAAGAGCCTGTGCTTCTGCTGACACCACTCAGACCTTGGCAGTTGCTGAAGCACCTTGGAAGGTTTTGTGGAGCTAATGTGAGCGGAGCTAAGAATGGCTGCTTGTGTAGAGAGTGAGAGCGTGGACAACTACAGTCTCCATTGTACTAAAGGTCAACATTCATGAGTGAGAAAAAAAAGAGAGGAGGCATTTGGGGACAGGAAAGTGGTAAGGGAAGACATTACGGAGGATGCTGCCAGCTAGGCTCCAGGAAGCAGGATTCGAGAGGCAGAGGGAGGAGGGACATCTGTGTTTAGATCTTCAGAGGGAGGATGGAAGAGGAGCACGGGAAGAAGGCACAGAGAGGGGCAGGGACTAGTCCACAGAGGTGACAGGATATGCTTGAAAACACATCACAGCGTTGGCCCATCTTAGTTTGGGGAATGAGGACAAAGGAGGAACCCGTCTGTCTCGGGTGCCAAGCTGGTGCTACGTCGTTGCTGGCTCCCAGTGAATTTCTCAGGCTCAGGGACGCCGCCGAATGCAGCTCTCTGTGCTGGTGATTTCCGTCTGCCTCCCCACCCACCTGCTTCATCTTCTGTCCTCTGCTTGTGGGTTCCATGTTCTCTTTGGCTCCTGTGGGTAGCCAGCCAGAGCAAGCCTCCAGGTGGAGCAGAGAGAGACTGGAAGGAAAGAGGCTAGGGATTTGCCCTCTGCTTTGTGTCTTTGTCTCTCTTTCCAATTATACTGTGTGTGTGTGTGTGTGTGTGTGTGTGTGTGTGTGTGTGTGTGTGTGTGTCACAGAGAGAGGATGCTGGTTGGAGATTGCACTCAGCACCTTGAGCACAGTGAATAACATCTCCAGCTCCCTCTATCATTTTTGAGATGATGTCTCCTTACGAAGTGCAGGCTGGACTTAAAATTAGCATCTTCTTGCTTCTGCCTCCTGAGAGCTGGGATGGCAGGTTTGTGCCTAGCCGGGCCTCACCTGTGTCAGTCGCTATAACTGCCCAGCTCCCGCTTGTCCTAAGTACTGACAATCCTCTTCCTGTTTTTACCTAGATTAAAAATCCGCTTCCTACAGTTGGTGACCTCTGGGTGCCATACCACCCCTGACCCTCTACCTTAACCATCTTGAGAAAATCCAGTTTCCTGCAGGTTCTGGAGTACCAACAATTTGTCACATGCTGCTCTGCCCGGGCTCATTGAATCCTTCCCACACTTTACACTTTCCTGATAAGGCTGAGGCACAGAAAGGTTAAGGCGCTCATGCAAAGTCACACAGAAAGTGCCACAGAAAGAGATTTGAAGCTGGGCAGAGCCCTGTAATCAGAAGCATCTAACTACTGATTCACCTGTCTCTCTCTAACCTGCGGTCATGTTCCTGAAGCGGCAGGAAGAATATAAGACCCAAGATCTCTAAACACACACCAGGAGGTTAATCTGCTAAGCTTATTTGTAGGAGAGTCTAGGATCATGTTAACCTAAGGCTATGCACATTTCTAACAGATAGGTTGTCATTTTCATATTTCCAGTGGTCCCCAGACTGGACTTCTCAACAGGAACAACTAAGGAGGTTTTTAGTATGTGAGGGTCCAGGCAATAGCCCATACTGGTAGAGCCATAGCTTAGGAGATGTGATCCAGGCACATATAATTCCTAGGGAATTTTATCTTACTGCCAGAGTTGAGAACCACTGTTCTAGTCCACAGCGGCAATCGCTAGAAGGCAGAGATCACAGATGGCCACGTCTGGGGCTCTAAGCAGAGTCCTGGCCATACATACTGAGGATACAGAGGAGCTTGTAGAGTTTATGTAAGATCTGAAAATGACATTTAATAAAGTGGCCATGGTCAGGGAACATTTAATGCTTGGGCAAACCACTGCTAGGTCTGTGGACGCCTTACCATTAATTATTACACCATAGCCATTGTACTGAGTCACTTAAATAAATAGAATGGTTGTCCATATGCTTTATCGAAGTAATGGAAACGTATGTCCTTTAGAAAGTTTGCTTTTCCTGGAAGGTTACATCATTGGAGACATCCCCCACACCCACCTTTTAAAAATAGTGTCTTGCTGTGGAACCCAGACTGGCCTTGAACTTGCGTTGCTCCTACCTCTGTTTTCTAGGTACTAGATACAGTGATGAATTTCCAGATGACAGCAAATATTTGTAAAACACTCGCACCTGTCAACCTTCTGCAGAACTGAAGTTTCTTCACCCCTGATTCATGGACACAGATGACATTTCCATCCTTTCCAGACAGATAGGAGCTTCTCAGGTCATGATGGTGAGAGAGGGTGCGCCAGCGGCTTGTCATCTTAGGAGAGCTCCCCAGTACCATTAAGGAAGGCGTCACAGATGTGAGTGTGGGCCGTGAACTCCCTGTTGTTATTGCTGGGTTTTTCTTTTGGCCTGGGATGGACTGCTGCAGACAGCAGACCAAACAACTTTTCTTCCCCTCTTGTGTTTCTCCAGCCCAGTCCTCTTGTTTACATGCTTGCTGAGCAAGCTGACGGTGTGAGGTGAAAATGGATGACAAACTGCCCACGGATGGCTGCTCACCACTCCGTCTACCATGAGCTCAGAAGCAAGGGCACCACGCAATGGGAAATTCAACAGTCATCCTGCCTGATACCAACAAAAAGGTCCTTTCATCCTCTTCAACAAGAACTACAACTCCTGAAAATGCCTTTATTCCTGTACTCCTGCAGACTCCTTACCAAAGGAACAAGTTTTATCAGCTTTCTCTGAGAACAAAGACATTGACTGGGTCTGCACAGGGTAGGGGCGGGGGGGGGGGGGGGGGTTGGGGGGGGGTCTGTGCTTTGTAGAACGCTTTGGAGAAATTCTGAGTGACAGACCAGCTAAGCCAGGTTTCTAACCTTGTTTCTGCAAATATCTGGGACCATATCATTCAAGAAAAGGTCTCATCCGTCAGAGGTAGCCAGTCCTGGAGTCCTATGGCTCCTACCGCTTGATGTCATGAGTGAGGCCTCTGGAACCAGTTTCTAGGGTCCAGTCATTGTCTAAGGGAGTCAGGCTTTTAGATTTCAGGAGTAGTGAGGGGGAAATAATTAGAGCAGCCTCCTCCAGACGCCCAGACGTCAAGATGGCCGAGTAAATAAAGGAATCAGTTGTGAAGCTAAACATGGGAATTTGCCCATCATGGCGGGCTCCCTCAGTGGCTTCCCCACATAATCCAAAGATTTTCCTTCTGGAAAATTCTGGTCAGCTCATAATGGCCAAGGCAGATGAGAGGCATACCCGAAGCTGTTCACTGAGTGGCCCAGGCTGCTCAGTAAGTCAACATTGTGTCTATTTTCTTACTCTAAGGTGCTATGGATAAGAAAATCAACTGCTGCTGCTAATATTTATTAGTTGCTTATTCTGTGACTGGAATGGTTCTGAGTGCCTCTTGAGTTTATCGTCACAGAGGTCTTCTAGGGGTTCCTGGGATGTTCTGCTCACCAGAAAACTTGAGTTTCACAGAGACTACATCTTCCAAGAATGAGATGTGTCAGAATTAGGGTTGGACCCAGGTGCTTGAGCTCCCAACCTTGATCTTCCTCCTCTTTGTACTCAGAACTCTGGGGAAACAGGCACCACAGCCCCTCCTTCCTGTCTCTGTAGTGGGCTGCTCAAGGAAGGCCAAGGGTCTGGGCCTTCACCTCCTCTGGAGGAAGAACCTGATTCTCCTTGCCCCCCCCCCCCCACCTCTCTCTTTCTCCATTCCCAGACTGAGGGTTTTCAAGAGTTCTCTGGGAGATCCACCAGCCTCTCCTTCCCAAGTGCTGAGATTAAAGGCCTGCACCACTACTGCGTGTGAAGAGTTCTTTATACACTAAAAACCATAAAAATGCCAGAGAGAGAAAAATGGAAGAAGAGAGAAAGAGATGGCGACACACAATGTATTCAAGAACCAGAAGACTCAACACTGGTAAGATGACAACCAAGCAAAATTCTAAGGCAATCTTTTGGTAGAAATTGAAAGACTAGTTTTTACTTCATGTGCAAACATAAAGTCTAAGACTAACAAAAACAAGCCACGACAAGCTGAAAGCACGATACTTTACAGAAGAACTCAGAGGAATACGATGACTTAGTGTCGGGACTCACAAAACCATACTTTTCATGAGTGTAGGACCTTATGGACAAGTGGTTAGTACATTAGGGTTGCCACGCACACACACGGTTAATTGACTTGACAAAGGAGCAAATAAAACTGAGTGGAGAGACAGTCCTTTCAACAAAAGCTGTCAGTACAATAGACTGCCCACATAGGAAGGGATGGACTTCAATCCATATCTTTCATCATATAAATATCAAGCAATAAGAATAAAACCTAAAACTATAAACTATGGGAGAAAACATCTGTGACTTGGTGTTAGACAAAGTGTATTTGCATCAAATACGCAATCGATAAAGTAATGAATAGATTTTCACCCACAATAAAACACTCATTACTCTAAAGACATTAACAAAATAAACAAGCAAAGCAGGTTTCGGAAGAAACAGACCACAAAACATCAGATGGACCAAGTGAAGACGGATAGGAAATTCAATCTCAGTAGTAAGAAAGCCATCCTCTTCAAATGAGGAAAATACTTAAGTAGACATTTTATAAGAGAACACAAGGGGTGGGTGTCTGGGAGTGGAGATGGCTCAGTTGGTAACGTGCTGACTGCACAAGCACAAGGACCTGAGTTTGAATCCCTCGTACCCAAGTACAAAATTCTGGACACAATGACATGGATACACGTGTAATCTAGACCTGGAGAGGCATAGTCATGCAGATTACTGGGGCATGCTGTCCAGTAGGCCAGTCTGCTGGGTCAGTGAGCCTCAGAGCAATGAGGGATACTCTCTCACAAACAAAGACAGAGAATCAACTGAGGAAGACACAGTATTGACCTTTGGCCTCCACGGTCATGTGCACATCCTGCCCCCTAAAGAGAATTGGGGTGATGAAAAAAATCACATGAAAAGATATTTTAACATCTCTAGTCACAAATGAAATTCAGAAAATGTCACTCCATCCCTCTATGTGAATGAGTAAAGTTAAAGGAAAACCTGACTACACCAAGTGTTGACAAGGATGTAGAGAAACCAGAACACTCACATGTTGCTGATAGGGGTGTGGTTTGGCAGTTATTTAGAAAGTCAGAAGTGGACCAGATGCATGGCTTATTCCCATGTATTACTCGAGAGCAAAGAAGGTGTATTTCCATACAAATACTTTAACATAAATATTTAAAGGACTTTATTTCTAACTGTCCCTAGCTGAGAATAATTCAAATGTCTTTCACATATAAGCAGGTAAATCACGGTCCACTAAAAGGAGTAGTAGCACACAGCAACAATGAGAAGGAATGAGTGACTGATATATGCTAAAACACAGATAGAAATCAAATCAAGTATGTTAAGTGAAAGATGCCAGCATATGTATAGGTACATAACTTCATGAACATGTAGATACACCACATATGCATGCACACACACACACACACACACACACACACACACACGCATGCGCGCACACACACACACACACACACACACATATATATAGAGAGAGAGAGAGAGAAAGAGAGAGAGAGAAAGAGAAAGCATATCTATGCTTCTTTCACACTTATTTCTAGGAAATTCTGAAAATTAAAGAAACAGGTTGCTCATAGATGGTAGGAGGAGTCAAGAGGTAGGCCTAAAAATGTGAATAAGGAAACTCGGGGAGTTGATGGAGTTGTTCATCGTCCAGGGAGTGCCAGTTTCACCAGTGTTGATATATGTGTTACCATTACAAAAGTGTAACCTTCTGTCCATTTATCTTTGTACATACCTGTTATGCTTCAATAGGTCTCTCTAAAGAGACCAAGTATTTAATGTTGGTAGACAGGTTTGTATGTGACAACCTGGTATAACTAGGGCTCGGAATCCTTCTAGACTCCTAACTAAAGCTATTTTTTTAAATTAATGGATGATACTTTTTGAGGATTTCATACAAGAGTACACTGTATATACATCACCTCCACCTTTCTTCTCTCTACCCTAACTCCTCCCACCTCCTACCATATCCTCTCTCAAATCCATGGGACTTTTTTTTTGTTTTTTTGGTTGTGAGCCTAGCCTTTAACAGCTGAGCCATCTCTCTATTGCAATGGCCTATATTTTAATTGGCATTCATTTGTCCCTATTTATGGGAGGTAGTGTGAAGCTTTCATACAAGTATGCAAATGGGTCACAGTCCAATCAACATAATGGGCTTGCCCAGCTCAAACACTTAGCAATGTGCTCCCCAGTTTTTCTTTTCCTTTAATTACTTGTAAGATATAGTCCCCTACTGTGCTGTAGACTCTTATGCTATTCTTCCTCTCCCAACCCATCAACCATCCTGGCTCCATCTCTCCTCTCTAGACTCCAGCCTCCCAAGCCTCTACTGGGGAATGTTCTACGTTACTTCTGTGAGATCAGCTTCTTTGGCTTGCTCATGAGTGTGAAAGGTGCAGCGGGTGTCTCCAGGCCTGCCTTGTTTCACCCCACGCCTGGATTGTTTCACTCCATACATTACCTTGTATGTCTATGGTTGCCATACACAGTATTTTCTGCATTTCTACAGTACGGTAGTATTCCTGTGTGTGCCAGGGCTAATAGCATTCACCATCCCCCTCATCGGCTAATTTTTATGCAGTCTAATATATTCCTATCTGAGACTCTATAGTAATCCTTATAATGTATTTTTTTTCTTGCTTTTACAGGTTTTTCATAAATTCTGACATCTCGTGCCCAAGATTCCAGATAGAGTTGGGGGTCAGTGGCAGACTGGAGAAAGCACAAGGGTCTACCCTTGATTTACCACATCTATTACCTAACAGGTGAGAGGGATCATGTAACTCATCTTGGAAACTGATTTTGCAATGAGCTATCACTGTATTTCATACCTAACAGCCACTGTGAGGGAAGGAGATATGGAAAAACCTGGAAAGCATCACTCTGTCAAGGGTGTTGCTGCCATTGAAGAAGCTGTCTGTGGTAGAGTTGCAGATACAGTGGCCCGTTGAAATGGTCTTGGCTATTTCCATCCCTTTAGCCCACAGCCTATTTCTGGCTTGCTATACAGTAACTGTCTTATCCAGACACTGAAGTCAGCTGTAGCATTAGAACAACCGTTGAATGTGATGATGTCACAATGACCCAAGTCTCATTCAGAGGAAGGGCTGACTGATGTGTTGCTAAGCAACATTCTGTCTGCTCAGGTGGATTTATCCCTTACTGTGCTGTTGATCTTGAAGAGTACATATCAGCCTGAGATCTGTTACGCTCATAAGAGATTTGGTTGGCATGCTTACAAAGGAAGCAGGGCCTAGCATTGGAGGAATGATATTAATTTAAGGTAATAAACATAGTTGGTGAGTAGATCAGCATGTTTTGCAGCTCTGGTGACACTTAGGATATCTGCAGAGTCAGAAGAGAAATCTTAAAATCTGACTGCTGGTGATGTAAGGCAGTCTAAATGGTAGGGTAGATAGATGCACAGTATATCAAAGAACCACAGCACCAAGATGGTGTCTTTCCTAGGTACAAGTATGTGGGCTCTGCATCTAGGGCCTCTGTGACTCTCTGATTCTCACAGTACTCTGACCCCATCTCTCTCTCTCTTGGCAGAGTCTCTATGTAGCTGAGGCTAGCCTGGGAGTCAGAATTCTCTTGTCTCAGCCTGTTGAGCATTAGAGTTAACAGATGCCTGCCCCCAAGCCCGGCTCTACATTCTTCCACTTTACGTTGAGATGGGTGGCTTCTTGGCTTACTTCCATAACTGGTTAACTGCCTCAAGGTTGTCTCTCTAGCTCATTTACATTTTGTATAAATATTTTATGTGATTAACTCGGTAAGTGCATTGATTCTAAAGCGCACTTTATCCCTGTCATTTGGGGAAATAGGGTGCCCAGTTATTTTTATTTTTTAGCAGTCATTTTGAAACCAACAAGATTAATGGGTTGTTTGAGCACGGGTTGGGTATGGCAGAGTCTGAGCTTGAGTCTTAGTTTTGAGAGTGGGAGGCATGAGGAGAAGGCAGGTGGCCTGGATATCCTGGAAGAACTTGGAGGTGTATGCACACGCATGTGTGTGCACAATCAGCATGGAATCTGAAGAGTGAGGTTGGCTGACATTGAGATTCAGAGGTTTGCTGTTTCATATACTTGATCTATCATCTAAGAAATAGAATTATGAAGATATAAAAAAATAAAATTGGGAAAGATACAATAAAGTAACTCTGGTTATTACTGTAGACTTATTGTCTGTTGTTATTATTATTATTATTATTATTATTATTATTATTATTATTACTACTACTTGACTTTTATATATTTGTCTTGAGAAGGGTTTCACTTGATAGGCCAGTTCAATCTCAAACTCATGGCAATCCACCTGCTTCAGACTCCTAAGTAATGAAATCACAGGCATGTGATACCACACCTGGCTTGTTAGTTAACTTTATGTTAAGAAATGTACAGGTTGTATTAACAGTTTCCGACAAGTGGCAGATGATATTTTTAATGAATTTTTTCCTCTCTAGCTGTTACAGGCAGTGGCAGAATGTTAAATGATCTCTTTAAGAGCCTTGAAAGTGTGGATAGTATACCCAGGTTCCATCATGCACGTGCTCCCAACCCCAGAACTTGTGAAATAAATACAGAGAGACTGTGTGAGGCGAGCCTGTGGCATATATTGTGATTCTGTTACACACCCAGATGTAAAACACACACAGAGACACACATGCATATACATATAACACATATACAAATGAGTAACAGACAGGTTTGTACTAGCCTGGCTGAAGAGCCTCTAGATGTGGGCCAACAAAATGGGTCAGTAGGCAAAGGCTCTCACCCCCAAGCCTCATAGCTTGGGTTCAATCTCAGGAACTCACATAGTTCTGACTCCTGCAAGTTGTCCTCTGACCTCACGTGTGCTGTGACACACCACCCACCGTGCCAAATAAATAAGGATGAGAAACAAGACAAAACAGTGATCCTCTAGATGTTCATAGTCACTGATGGTGAGTGAGGATTCAGAAATAGTCTTTAACACTGCCATGTAACTAACTGCCCAGGTCCCACAGCTGTGGAGGAGGAGAGGCAGATGTATGGATTTTCACCACACATGAGTCCTCTCTGCTGACAAGATATCACTCTCCCAGGCCCTTCTCAGACTCTACCAGGAGACCCCAGAGGCTCACACCCATTTCCTTGGTTTTTTATCTTGCTTTTCTGAAGCTTCTGTTTCTTTTCACATTTTATCCGACTTGAGGACAACCCTGCCAGACTCATCTTCCCCAAACCACATGATGGCCGCAAGCCAAGCTTCCCTTCAGAACATCTTTCCCATAAGCCCACCTCCCCCCGTCTCCACCCTTTAAACTTCTCCTGAAAGAATCAAGTTCAAACACACAAGCCTTCAGAGGCAACATGGCCTCTGAGGTGAAGCGTCACATGAATTCTCTTTCAGTTTTTCTCAGCTTTCCTGGCAGTAATTGGACCTCCCTTAGGAACCAGGATACATTTCCCATAGTTAAGAGTTTGCCCCACGGGCGCTTGCTTCTTGAAGCTTGCATCTGTCCCGCTCTCAGACCCACAGGCACTGTAGCTTTGAGGTAAAGTAGTCATAGACTTTCTCAACCTGGAGTCCTAGAGATAAAGATCTGGACTGAAGGGTCAACCACATTTGGCTCTTTATGAGCACTTATAGATAAGAGTTGGTGCCAGCAGGTGAAAAGCTCTCTGGAAAACACCACGTTGAGTCACCTTGGCACCTGCGTGCCTGCCCATTTCTCTACCCTCTTTGAGTTGAGGTTAGATCCTTCATCCTTGATATGTCCTCACCTGCTATTTTCTCAACACTGCCAGAAGTGAGGGACCCAGAGAAGCCAGAGCTACAAAGTGGAAGAAGCCCAGTTTACTGGATAGAGCTGACCATGAGAGTCGTGTGCTGTCCCACAAGGAGGAACTCATTTGCATTATGTGAAGTCATTGGGATGGTAGGGCTTGCTTGTTACCGCAACTCACCATGGCATTATCCTGACTAATGCACCTTCCAGGTGTGCTTAGTTAAAGAATGGCACAGTATAGGGCAAAGGTAGAAATTAGAATAGGGATAAACAGCACTACGTACAAACTAGGTACAGAAAGTTGCTTTCTCTGAGTGAACCAATGAAAACCTGAGAGGTCTGAGGGTGAGACTGGGAGAGAGTACACACGCTCCTTTCTAATGTCACAATGACTCTATGTGTGTCACAACATAGGAATTAAGTTGGAAGACAATTTTAAAAGAGAATAGAGATAATGCAGGAAGAAATGATACCTAAAATGTTTGTTACCAAGCACCAAGCCGGAGAGATATAGAGTCAATCTTGTTATCAGGAATATAAACCTAAGGACAAGAGGAGTCAATATCCCCCAGTCTGTGATACACATACAGGGCTGGAGAGCATGAGGTCATTGTAGAGGTCTCAGTGAGTATAAAGTTTTTGTTGTACTGCTTCTAGAGTTTTTAAAAGATATATTGTTTATTCTGTGTGTGTGTGTGTATGTGTGTGTGTATGTGTGTGTGTATGTGTGTGTGTGTTTATGTGTGTGTGTGTGTGTGTTTTACATGCATATATGTCTGTACACTATGTGGTTTGTAGCACCCTCAGAGGCCAGAAGAAGGCAGTGGATCCACTGGATTTCAAGATCATCATGAGCTCCCACATGGGTGCTGGGAACTGTACCATGGTCTTTTGGAAGAACAGCCAGTGCTCTTAACTGCTGAGCTTCTCTGGGATCTTTCTCATCATGTGGAAAGTGACTTAGGCCTGGGTGGATATTGATAGGTCGGGGAAAGTAGTCTACTTAAGTCGGTTCTACATAGTTTCTTTCTTGCCATATTTTGACTGAGTAAAAGTACCATTTTCAAGAGATTCCCTAAAGCTTCCGGTTTTAGAATAAATGATGCTTATTTGTGGGGAAAGGAAGCCACAGAGGACACTCTAAACCCTCACAAGCTGAGGCTAAATCAGGGGGAGTGTTCAGGAGAAAGGGAAGGCTCATTGGCATTTCAGGGTCATTTGCTGCACCAGACTCCATTGCCTTCCCTCCCTGGACCTTGGTCTGTCTCGCTGATGGGAAATTTCCACAGCTGGACTTTGTGAGTCAAAATGAGATATAGACACTCTTCAGTAATGCCATCTGAGAAGAGAGTGAAGCCCTGATCCAGATGTGTCTCTTTATAGGCTTCCTTCACACCTGCAAGGCACTCCATTCATGAATATGTTCCTCATTCCCCAGGCAAGCTCAAGCGGATTCACATCCTTAAATAAAATGCCCGTCTGTACTAAATTACTTTTCATGGCTGGTGTACACCTCAGTAAAACTAGAGGACCAGAAGGAGAATTCGTTTCATTCTGCACGTTAGCAAACAACACTGAATTTGCTAAAATGGTCCATTCCTGGGCCCCACCCAGGATACTATGAAGAAGAGTCACTGAGAATGGGTAGTGTCCGCAGATCTGTGTTTCAACAATCTTTTCTGGTGATTCTGATACCTAAGGTGTGTGCAATGTTCTCCCTCACGTTAGAAGACGAAGCCTCCGTTTCTGCTTGACCTGCAGCCAGTTGCTGCCAGGGCGCTCTTTGAGACAGACGGAAGAGCATGCACAAAAGCTTCTCAGATGCCTTTTGGGGTCAAGCATCCTCTTTGGTTTAAATGTGTAAATGTCCAATAAAATTAGGATGGTTTTCTTTTGCCTAGGAGAAACCAGAAGGTTAAAGGAAGCTGGAGAGAATTTCTGACTAGCTAGCATTTCTGTATCTGTCAAAGGATGCTGTCAGAATAGCTATATTTTAAAGGATGACTAAAGAGCATGTACAGTCACCTCTGCATTGTGTGCAAGGGGGCAGTCAACAGGGAAACATCGGTGGCTATACTTTTTTTATTTTTAAGAGTCGTTAAGAAAACCAAGAGGAGTATGGGACAAGCAGCAGTAACCCCTATGGGGAATGGATTACTATGCTATTTTATAAAGTACATAGTTTGGGGGGGCATTGATTGGTTTATTTGTTGTTTTTGCTTTTCTGGAGCAGGGGAGCTATTCTGTCTTATTCTCCCTCTCTCTGTCAGAGTCAGGTGGGCAGCCTGACTCAGGATAGAGATTTTGGAGACAACTTTAAAACAAGCATGCTTGGGTCTAGAGAGGAAAGGTCGTAAGCCAGCAGAACAGCATGTGACAACATTTCAGCATTGCCCATGCCCACAAGACATTTGAATCCCTGCGGTCAGTGAGTGGAAACCCAGGAAGGCTTGGATTTGTGAGACTGTCAAAAAAAAAAAAAAGGATTTTTTTTTAAAGATCATTTGCTTGTACAGTGGCAGAAGTTGTTATGATCTGCAAGAATTTGGGAATCAAATATGCCTTTTTTTTTTTTTTTTTTTTTTTTTTTTTTTTTTTTTGCCATTGAGCTATCTATACTGAGGCCAAGGCATTTACAGTAAGGCAATAAGGCTTTAATGCAACTCTCTGAGACTGAGGAGGGAAAGAGATTAGAGAAGGCAGGTGAATCAAGCTCCAGGATCCGAGAGAGACTGGTGGGGAAGGGGCGGAGAACAGATCAAGGATAAGATGGGGGAGGTTTCTGGTATAAGGTTGAAAACAGAAAATTCACCCGAGAGAGGATTCCAATATAGGGAGGGGGGTATGCGTCTTATCCAAGAGATGGCCCAGTCACGGTGGAGAAGCACACAGCGAACTGCTGCCAGACAATGAGATATGTAGTCTTTCTATATGATGGGTACCCAGGAGGTTTTAGCAGGTTCCAGGGGCCAGAGAGACCAAGAGTACACTTACCAAGTGGATGAGGAGTTGGATGATTAGAACAGGTGGAAGAGAAGCAGCTGAGGAGGTGGACTCTGGTATTTGAAGTTGAATATGGTGGGTGGCTGAAGGCAGTGGAGACAAACGATCTACACTTTGTGTGAGTCTAGTCAGCAGCCTGGTTTGGTTATGAGAGGCTGGGCCCTTGAAAGGGGATCAATGTGTTTGGGCAACACATATATGTGAGGGGGCACAGTAAAGAAACTGCCAAAATAACTGCTCCATATGGTTACGATTTGTATTGGAAATGAGAGAGAGAGAGAGAGAGAGAGAGAGAGAGAGAGAGAGAAAGAGGAGGAAGAAGTGGGATTAAGAGATAGATGATAGATAGATAGATAGATAGATAGAT
>JADRCD010202532.1:17280-34937 GCA_019843815.1 Montemys delectorum | reverse complement strand
AAAAAAAAATGCTATTTGACTTCACTGTGTGTTTACCCAGTCCTCTAGGTGGATATTACCGTTAGAATTTGATGAACAAGGAGACGAACCTAAGGACATTTTGCAATTTGCTCAAAATAAAATTGCAAAGTTTGGAGGCTGGAACGATAGATCAATCAGCACAGGGATTATCACAGAGACATGAGAACCAAAGTTCAGGTCCCAGTATTCATGGGAAAAATTCGGGCTTGGTGACATATTAATCCCAGCCTTGGGAAAGATTACAAAACAATCCCTGGGGCTTGCTTACTGTCATGTACTAGACAGGTGAGCCTAGTCCCAGTGAAAGGCTTATCTTACAAAATAAGGCAGATGGCTCCTGCGATTGACCTCTGCCATTCATGTGCATGTAAACACACACACACACACACACACACACACACACACACACACGGAGGTGAGGAGAGAGAGACAGACCGAGAGAGAAATTATGAAGTATGCTCTGAGGCAGATTGTAAGGCTCCTACTTAGAGCTGGAAAAGCCTCTTTTTCTCTTAAAAAAGTTCATGTGTGGGGTTTTAAAATTCTATAATTTTTATAAAAATGGCTTGGTTTTTAAAGTCATAACTAGATTGTTGT
The DNA here is from genome assembly GCA_019843815.1 of Montemys delectorum. Classification (NCBI taxonomy): domain Eukaryota; kingdom Metazoa; phylum Chordata; class Mammalia; order Rodentia; family Muridae; genus Montemys; species Montemys delectorum. The sequence goes on along the minus strand of JADRCD010202532.1, from coordinate 34,319 downwards.
GGCCACAAACATGATGTGGTCTAGGCTCCTCTGGGGACAGTTAACTGAATCCTGTTCCCCCTGCTTCTGTAGACAGAATGGCAGTCCTGTGGATTCAAGAAGACAGAGGTTGGAGTCAGCAAAATCAACTACTTCAATAGATCACAATTAGGCAGTGATCCTTCATCTTGCAATTTGGGGGCAATAAAACATGCCCCCCTTCTCCAGTTTCCAAAAATACCTGATCAAGAAGAACCTAGCTAACAAATAAATGTATAATGCTAGAGAATGTGTTTATCAGAGGAGGTGATCAAGTAGGAAAATGAGGCTGTGGTATATGAGTCTTAAAGATTCTCCCAGAATCCTACCCCTGTTCCATTTTGAGCACTGTCTACACATCCCAGAGAGAGGCAAAGCAAGCCTCAGATGGGAAGCATGCCAGCCCACTCTACCTGAGCCAGTTCCTCCTGGTTTTTCTCCTCTGTGTCCTTAACCATGGTTTCAATCAATTTCCTTTCTCTGATTTGTAAACAGACAAAGGAATTGATTATATAAGATACCAGTTTACGTTTTGAGAGAGCTCCCAGTCATCATGTTATCTTGAGACCATTGGACAGTAATGAAAACTTGCTAACAATCTAAAATTGCATCTTTAGAGAGAATACCGTGATTGACAGTAGTTAGACATTTCTGGCAGCAAATAAAAGGCCCCTCATTAAACTCTGACCTTGTCCATGGCAGACCTGTATGCCAATTTCCACCAACCCTCCTGAAAGATATATTTTGCTTGTGACAAAAACAAACTGAAAAAGAAAATAGAGAGAGATGCTACTTGATTTTGTTTGGTTTCTGTTGCTGTGGGAAAAAAACAGTTCAAAACCAACTTGGGGAATAAGGGGTTTATTACATCTTACACATTAGAGTCTATCATCAAGGGTAGGTAGGAGAGGAGCTAATGCTAGAAACCTGGGGTCAGGAACTGGAGAATGAGGAGATGCTACCTACTGGCTTGCTTTCTTTGGTTTACTCTGCTACATTTTCTTATTCAACCATGGACCACCAGCCTAGGGATGGAGCTGCCCACAGTGGGCTGGACCTTTCTACATCCATTACTAATCAACACAATACTCCACAGACCACAATCTTTCTCACAGGCCAGTCTGATAGATATGATGAGTCCTCAACTGAGCTTCCACCTTCGACCTCAACTGAGCTATCTCTTGTTTGTATTAAGTTGGCAAAAATTAAGGAGCACAATATCTAGTTGAAATTTCTCCCAAGACAGGCACAGTAATACATGCTTAAGATTCCAGTGCTTTGGAAATAGACCTAGGATAGGCTCTTCTGGGTCATGTAAAATAAAACCAGTCTCAAATAAAGTAAAACAGCAAAATAAAACAAAATTTCTTGCAGTACAAAGCTTAGACTATGGAAAACTAATTTTGTTTTTGTTTTTTTTGTTTTTGTTTGTTTGTTTGTTTTAGAAACAGGGTTTCTCTGTATAGCCCTGGCTGTCCTGGAACTCATTCTGTAGACCAGGCTGGCCTCGAACTCAGAATTCCACCTGCCTCTGCCTCCCAAGTGCTGGGATTAAAGGCGTGTGCCACCACCGGAAAACCTAATTTATACTTGTGATTTTACTTATTTCATTCTTGAAGCCCAAGATTTTCTTGTTGAATAAATCTATAATATTTTGCTCAACCCAAATAGAACACATTTTAGACATGAAGTAATTGTTAAAAATGATGCTCTCAGCCAACCATTAGACTGAGCACGGGGTCCCCAGTGGAGGAGTTAGAGAAAGGACTGAAGGAGCTGAAGGGGTTTGCAACCACATACGAAGAAAAATATCAATCACCCAGACACCCCAGAGCTCCCAGAGACTGCATGTGTAGCAGAGGATGACCTTGTCGGGCATCAATAGGAGGAGAGGCCCTTGGTCCTGTGAAGGCTCAATGCCCCAGTGCAGGGAAATTCAAGGGCAGGGAGGTGGGAGTGGGTTGATGGGTGGAGGAGCACCCTCATAGAAACAGGGGGATGGAGGATAGGATAGAGGGCTTGAGGAGGGGGAGAACCGGGAAAGAGGATAACATTTGAAATGTAAATAAAGAAAATATCCAATAAAAATAAAAAAATTAAAAATGACTCATACACATTTTAATTATATGTTTGTGTGTGTCTCTGTGTATGTACACACTAATGCATGTGTCTACAGAGGCCAAAAGACCTCTTGTAGAATTACAGGCAGCTCCAGGAACTGAACTCTGGTCATCTCAAAAAGCAGCAAATGCTCTTAACCAGAAGCATCTCTTCAGCCTCATGAAGTGACTTCTTAAATAGAAACATAAATTCAAGAAGACGAGCAGATCCCCTTACTCTCGTATTAAAAAAAAAAAAAAATTCTGAAGGAAACTAGTAACTAAGATGATGTTTCTCTTTCCACCAGATACAAATTTCTCTTTTCTATGTACAGTTATCACAATGAAATGATTAGAGGTCAGTTCTAACAGACTGCCCAAAATACCAGAATCTTTAATACATGCCACCCCTGGTACGTGCAATGACGATTTTAAGATGAAGAAAATTCTAAATACTCTATGCTTTAAACAACATATGCTGCCAAGTTCTAAGTTACTGATTATTTTTCTTGAAATTCACATTCATTTTAGCCCTAATCTCTCCTACCATTTATACACAAGAAGCAGCTGATGGGAACGCATTGAGCTATTTGTAGCTGTCCATGTGTTCAAGAAGGTAGCATGTGAAAACAGGATCTTTGTTCCAGGTGGTGATTTCCACCAATGGAATGTGAAGATATAAATGGTTGGGCTTTGACATCATGGTAGAAGTTTTTGTCTCTAGGCAACAGAAAGTGTCTCACAGTCACAGCCGTAGCTGGGGGAGCAGCGAAGGTCTGGCTGCTATGGATGGCCACGCCTGACAGGCAACTTGTAAAGGGCATTTATGCATAGACAAATGTTAGACTAACTAGTACCCACACTGGGAGCTGGTTGCTATGCCCACTCAGCATGGGCTCAGATAGCAATGCAAGAGAGCTCTTTGCTCTACCCCATGCTCATCACCTCATATTGATGTTGGCTGGCTTCACCAGTCCTATGCTGTGCCCCTCAGGCCTTTGGGGGGATTTTCCTGCAGTAAAATAATAAGTGTGGGTGCAGAGTTAATACTGGGGTCAGGTTACACCTTGTCTTAGCTGAAGGTGGACATAGGAAAATACAAAATAGGGTTTATTGCCCAGGTAGGTATCGGCAAAGTACAGAGATTTTTTAAAGGCTCCTCCTGCCCCTCTTGGAAATACTTCATAGGGAAAGGAAATGAGAACTGAGCGGAGATCGCAGATGGTGAGATTCTCAAGTGGAAAGATGAAGAACTGGGTGTATACAGATGTGTCCCTTAGTCACAGCTGGATGTATACAGATGCGTCCCTTAGCCACAGGGATGTGTTCTGAGCAACGTGTTGTTAGGTGACTGAATTCATCACTGTGTGGACATCTCAGTGCTTACACTGTCTGCATGGGCTAGTCTAGCACACCTAGCTCTGTGGGCTCAGAGACGAAACGCCATTATACAGAGCAAGGATGCAGGGGAAAACAAAATGAGGGTTTGAGTCACAGGAAATGCAGACGTCTCATGTAGCTCTGAAGAGACTCTGTCAGGCACTATGGTGCTGTCACCAGATACTGCAGCTGTGAAAAAAGGACCAGCTCATCTTTGTGCTCATCCTTGTGAATTTGGCATCCACCGAGGTGCTGCTCTGGTCTGGGCTACGTGCTGACCTTTCCTATTATAATCTCAGCCGTAGGCGTTCAGGTTATCTACCCCAAGATTCATTCCGCTAGGAGAATGCATCAGGTATTGAGCACAGAAGTATCCTCTGCCAGAGCCCTTACCCTTCTCCCTGCTGTGCTTAGTTTTCTGAGCTGTCTAGGGATGCTCATTCTTCAACCCCAGGTGAAAGTCACACTACCTTTGCCTCTGAAAAACCTCAGGATACACATCACATTTCCCCAAGCATAGGCTGTCCTCCTAACCACCACTGTATCTCCATCGATGAGAATGGTCGGGAGTATTCAGTGAATATGTGAATGTAATCCTACAGGAAGGAAGAGTTAATCAGAGCTTGGGGCATGGCCACACCTAGGGAAGAACAACAGAGAATGCAGGAAAGATTTAAGGAATGGAAGCAAGGCTATACATGTGAGCAAGCTGATAAATTCAGTGATTTGAAAACAATATCACCCAGACTTAAACAGGTCAGAAAATCCCTTTAGGATATGAACCTTGAATGGTCTTCTCTCATTTTAGAAATAAATTTTCACTCCATAATTATAGGTTGACAGAGTTGACCAGGCTTGTGGTAATGTTATGATTTATAAATATCATGCAACATTTTTAATATTTTTCCTTTTAAGTTTATGTACTTAGTGGGTTGGGGGAGCCTTCTCTTTTTTATCCTGTGGCCTCTGGGGTCAGAACACAAATTGTCAGGCTTAGCAGCAAACTCTCTTGCCTCCTGAGTCATCATGTGTGCCCTTTGATGTAGAATATTAAATCAGCCTACTTCTGCAAACTTCCTTGCGTTTTTCAGTCAGACACTGAGGAAGTTCGCATCTGCTTGTTTTAATTCTGTGCCCTGGCAATTTTCAAAACCAATTTCAGGCTGATTGTGAATTACCTAATTCCGAAAGCTGGATGAATAATAGGGGACTAATTTTAAATATGCCCAACTCTTTGTGATTCTCCAGTACTCTGAGGGGAGATAGTCCATCCTCCGCCTGGGCGTGTCAGCTGTGCTTCAGGGTTGTGCTCTTACCATTCTGATGATTCTCTAACACCCATGGGGGAAATGCTCGTGGCCGTGAGGACAGCCACTGCTTTGTAAAGTATTGAGGACTCTGTGGCACCCGGACGATGAAATGGAACGTGCACACACTATGGGAAAAAAGTATGATGTTCTCCAAAATCAAAACCAGAACTATCATAAAATCCATCAATCTACTCCAGGCTGTATAAACAAAAGAATGGAAATCTGGACCTGAACAAGATAGCTGTGTCCAGGGTGCTTATTGTAGACTTGTTCACAGCAAATGGAAATAAATCAGACACCAGTTAGTAGGCGGAAGGACAAAGGAATGTGGTGTGCATGGGTTTTATATATATATATATAAAACCCATGCACATATAACATACATGTGCATTCACAAATATATGTATATATACTCACTGTAATGTTACTGAGCTTTTGTGAATTTACTATTTAGTTGGTTGTTTGTTTATTTGTTTGTTTGTTTGTTGAAACAGCACCTCTCTATGTAGCCTAGGCTGGGCTGCAACTTAGCTAGATAGCCCCGGCTGTTCTTAAGCTCCACTCTTTCTGCCTCACCCTTCTGAGCATGTAGCTATCAGGTATGTACTGAAGCTGGAAGCATTTACAAAGAAGAAAATCCTGCTCCGTCCAACACCACAGCTTTCTGTACCGGGGAGACTGTGCCATTGGACAAGGTAGTTGTGAAGGACAGACACTGCATAGTCCCACCTACACGAGGCATCTAAAGCCTTCACACTCACAGCAGAGAAGACAATGTCAGGAGCTGGAGAAGAAGAAATGAGCAATTATTTGTAAGGGGTATGAAGTTTCTGTTAGTCATGCATGTGTATTCTAATGATTTCTTCTATGGCATGGATCCAACAGTTAACCCTATGGTATTGTGTGTACTTTCAAATAGGTTGAGAGGGTAGATCTCATCTTAATCGTTATTAAGACACACGCACACATGTGCATATACACATATTCAAATATACATACATGGACCCATGTAGACACACACACAGAAGCACACACAACATACACACAACCAAGAACATGCTGCGAGATGATGGAGCCTGTGTTGCAGTGAGGGGAACACAGGCTTCTAGATGTGTCTAAAGTCATCAATATGTGTGTATATGTTATTTTGAATATATTAGTTAAACCTCATTAAAGCTGATTTTAAAAACGAGGCATATTTGAGTGGATTTTTTGCCCACTTTAACCTTCACTATCTGTCATATACAATTAAAGACAATGATAGTGCCCACACTGTGGAGCTGTTAGAGTAAAACACATGGTGCGATGCTTTTACAGATGCATTGCAATTCAAACTACTATTTCACACGACTCTTTGGGACTCTGGTGTGGAATGGTTCTAGATCGCCCTCTAAAAACAGTTTTGGACACTGCAAAAAACTGCAAACCTTCCAAGGGCTCCAAGAAGGACTCACTCTGTTCTTAAAGTATTGATCTAGAAGCAAGGTAAAAACTTGCACTTTAAAATGAGGCCTGCTGACGTCTGGTGCCATCGGCATGTGTCAAGACACAGGGAAGTTAACAGGTGGCAACACTAAACAATTCAGATATCACCAGATCTCAGAAAGAAATTCCCTGGATTGGAAATTAGCAAGTTTCCCATGGGGCAAGCACTGTGCCGTTCCTTGAAGTGCCCTGAGGGAAAGAAGGAAAAGCAGCATAAACTATACACTCTGCAAACTGGGCAAGGCTTTGGCGTATGCTTAGCTCTCATCTCACCTCCAGAGAGGGCGGCTCTGGTGGAAGAACCGGAAAGAAAATGCAGCCGTTCGCAAAGAACACAGAAACACACTAACGTTTTTGTTTTAAAAATATAGCTTCAAATATTATGAAGAAATGTTGTTCACAGAAATGGATGTTACTCAAATATTAAATAGGAAAGAGAATTATGTCTTTCTTCCATATGGTAGTTTAAAAACTACAATCCTCTTTTCTGTTTAGCATATGACCCAACAACTTTATTATGAATATTTATATTTATCCAAGTAAAATGAAAACCTATGCTCATACAACAACCTGGATGCAAATATTTAGAGTACTTATTTCCACAATTGATTCAAACGAATAAAAAATTCACCTGTTAACTGGTGCGTAGATAAATTACACCCTGAAATAATAGCATGTGAAACACATTAAGTCCTGAAACCCAAGGGCGTCAAAAGCCAAAGTAGGCAGCCTCAACAGGTTGTCCATTATGATCCATTACTATGGCCTTCTGGGAATGGCAAAAAACCCACAAGTGTCAAAGTCAGCATCCTGTGTGCCAGAGTCAGGGAGACGTCTACAGTGTGATGCTTTGGTATATAACTGAATACATTATTTGAAACTCACATGGAAAATAATGTGAATTTTAATAAAGCCAAATATTTCATTTTTGTGTGCTGGGGAAATGGCTCAGTGAGCGAGATACTTGCTGTGCAAACAGGAGACCTGTGTTTGGATCCCTAAAGCCCACATAAACCTGAGGAGTGTGGTTGCTTGGGTGGCCTGTATCTATAATCCCAGTACCCCTATGGTTCTCTGGCCGCGGAGACTGGAGAATCCCTGGAAACTGATGGGCCAGCTAGCCTGGCAGACACAACAGAGATACAGAGACATGTCTTAAGGATGGTGGGAGGCAAGGAACAACACTGGAAGCTGTCCTTTGATTCCCACGCATGGCTGTGGCATGCGTACACCACTCACAGACATACACACAGAAACATACACACAGGCACCACACACATGGACACCCACATACATGTTGGGTGTTAGCACACCTTTAGTCCTGGCACTTTGGAGACAGAGGCATGCAGATCTCTCTGAATTTGAGGATTGTCTGCTCGACATAGGGAAGTCCATACCAGCCTCAGCTGCAGAGTGAGGTCTGGTATCAAAAACACATGCAACACAGCTTTTTTTTTTTATTTTTTTATTTTTGGTTTTGTCAGTCAGCCATGGTGGTTCATACTTGTAATTACAACACCTTCGAGAAACAGGCAGGAAGAGTGTGAGTTTGAGGTACACCCGGGCTAGGAAGTAAACTCCAGGCCATCCCGAAATCACATAGTGAAACACTATTTCTGAAAGTCAAAGGCTAGAGAATATCTCAGTGGTACAACTTTTGCCTGTCATGTGCAAAATGAAATCAAATTGAAAATCAAACTGAAAAGACAGCAAACGAACAGAACATGTGGTCCTGAGGGATGGCCTGAAATACACCAAAGCATTCCATCTTGCTTTGACCACAAAGGCACTGATCTCCCTTTTGTGCATTTTGGATTTTTGTGGTCTTAGCTCCATAGGACCTCCCTCTCCAGAGGCTATCGTTCCCCTTCTTCAACAAACCTTTTGCATCCTAAGAGGAAAACAAAAAAAGGAACAGTAACTTGCAAGAACTGCTGAAGATTTCTTAGCATGAGAAGGAAGGATTGGGGGTCAGGGGGGCTATCATGAGTTTCCTGGAGCCACCAAGTTGCAGTTATAGCAGGGGCAATATCTACTATGGCATGCGTATAATGGATGCTAACAAATCAGAAAGGTACCATCTCTGAAGCCAGTGGTACTGGAGGCACAAAGACAAAAGCAAGAGATTTCAGACAGCAATGTTTATTCTGCCCAAATTTGCTTAGACCCTCTGCTCTCTGTAATAATAATAAGGGATGCAAATAAGACACCACTGGCTGCTAACAACCACAAGGAAAAGGCACCAGTCTCCAGCAGCAGCAGGAATCATAAATATCAAACAGGGCCACAATTTTGTACACAATGCTTCTAGCCATGAGCTTCAAGGGCCCAGTTAACTATTAGCTACCACACTGCTGCTTATCCATGACTTGTAGAGAAGATATCACTAGGGATTAAGTTCAAAAGTTCGACAAGCTAGAGACTTTGGATACAACTTTTTGTTACATTCGTGTGTGTGTGTGTGTGTGTGTGTGTGTGTGTGTGTGTGTGTCTGTGGGGGAGAAAGTTAGAAGACAGTCTGCAGGATTTAGTATTCTTCTTCCACCATGTGAGTCCCCCCACAATAGAGCTCAGCCAGGTTGGCAGTAATTTTCTTTATGCACCAAGCCATCTTGCCTGCTCAGACATTTTTTAACGCTGTTTGTTTGTTTGTTTGTTTGTTTGTTTGTTTGTTTTTGAAACAGGATCTCCCCATATAAACCAAGATGGTCTAAAATGTGCAATTCTCCTGCTTCAGACTTCTCAATGCTCAGCATATAGATGTGAACACCCCAGGCCCCACCCACTTTGAACCATCAACAGGAGGCCCTGAAGATACCCTATGACCAAACCTGCAGTGTTTCTTTCCCTTTTCCAACTGTTGATAACAACCTGCTCCTAGGACTCTGGAATAGCAATGAGACTACAACAGTCTAGACTTCTAGACTGTTCTAAACTGCCTTGGACTGCCCTCCAGAAATGTTCTGCATCACACAAAAGAGTCCCAAAAGAGTAAGGACCTGTTTTTCGGTGCTGCCCATCTCTGCCTAGGGCATTCTGGTCCTTATCACAACTCAAGAGAGAGGATGTGTGAGCACAGAGTTCCATAGTCATTATGGAGACAGAGCCGTTATGAAGTCCCAGGAAAAGATGGGAGTCTGAGTGAGCAAGGTTTAATCAGCACTGTCTTTTAAATATGCTTCAGTGGAATGTGCTGGCATACCAGGAATAGCGGTTTAAGAGACCTGTTATCATGAGGCATGGAAACAGTAGTGCCATTGAGGAGAATATTGCCAGTGATGGTGTTTGGATGCCTTTCCTCAAGGATCAGAGAGGTTTTCACTAGCAGGCATGTCCCAGCTCCAGGGAACGGCATTGGTGACAAAGACGGAACTGCAGCCTTGTGATTGTGCAGGTCTGGAGAGCAACAGAATCTGAATAGGGAAACCATGGGGTAAGTAGGGGCTTCAGTAAGATCCAGCCATGGGGTTTATAGGTTTGGAGGAGACTCAGAGTTTTCAAGACCAGCAGCAGGGTATAGGGTTGAAGACACTGGGCAGACAGGAGATGGTAGAGAGCAATAGATACTCAAGTTCAAAGGCTTCTCAAAGAGAAGGTACCAAGTAAGCAAGTGGAGATGGGAACCTACTAGGGAGCTACTGAAAGAGCCTGCGTGAGAAGTACCGCAGTCAATGTTGTCCAGAAAGTGAGCGTGTGCAAGAGGAGAGAATGAACATGACTGAAGTTGTTGTAGGAGAGCAAGAAATTAAACTTTGATGTGACCTGCTACTGGGGAGATGGGTTAGTGGATAAAGCAGGACCCCTGTCCTGCTAGGGTGAGAAGCAGAGTTTGGATCCCAGAAGCCAAGTGAAAGCTGAGCAGATCCGGTTACCAAATGTAATTCCAATTTTATAGCAGCTGAGATAAAGGTTCCCAGAGGCAAGCTGGTTGGTTAGAGTAACCTGATTTGTGAGCTTGGGTTTAGGTTTTCAGTGAGACCCAGCCTCAATAAACAAGATGACTAAGGAATACACATGAGGTTGACTTCAGGCCTCTACACACATACACACACGCACACACACACACACATTTCTTAAAACACACACATGTACAACCACCCACATGAAAAGATGCATACACATGCAAAACATTTTACATAAGTTGTTTTCTGGCTTAGGTGACTGATTACTCATCAGTAAAAAGAAATAAAAAAAAATGAAGCACGTAGAAACACACAGAACGCACGTGTGCGCACACACACACACACACACACACACACACACATAACAATAAAGACAACCATAAACAATCAATACAGAGCATGGGTGAGTCTCAACTACATTATGTTAAGTGAGGAATGGCAGCCCAAAAGATCACAATATATAATTCTGTTTACATGACATTTTGGAAAACTATAGGAACAGAAAACAGATCCATTGTTCATAGGAACAGAAGCCTGAGACAGAAAGCTATTTTGCATTTGGACTAAGGATGTGGTCCTATGAATTCAGGCTTCTGTTATAATTTACAGTAGTACATTCTCAAGGGATGAATTCTACAATAAGTAAAATATGCATCCATAAGTCTGATCCAAATGACTTTCTGTCTTAGCCACTGGGTAAAAAGAGGTGCTACCCACTTCTAAACACAGGGAGAGAGATGAGCTTGTTTTAGTCATGGTGGGGCAGAAGGAGAGATTTCTGTTTGCTTTTGAGAAGCAGAAGTATGAAGAGCTCTTGTGAGGGAAGGGACCCAAACCAGACAGGGCCCTCACTCACTGGTAGCAGGTCAAATTGAAAGGGTAGAAACTTGGAACATGGAAGGTAGTTCTGGGTAGTTCTTTCTAATTCCTGGAAGGGAGTCACTTTAGATGTCTTCTCTCCAGTGTCTTCTCTGATATACCTCCCCTCCTTTATAATTTCAAAGTAATTTTCTATTAGATCCTTTAAAAGCAAGTGTTCTAGAGAAAAGAGCAACACAAAAGGGATGATGGTATAATAAATGCTTCATTTAAGTGTGACTGTTAACCTTCATTGTCAACTTGATTGAGTTTGGGATCACCTACAAGATAAACCACAGGACATTTCTGATAGGGTGTTTCTAGAGAGTTCTAAATATGGAGGAAAGATCCACCCCAAACGTGACAAGATTCCATGGGCTAGGGTCCCCAACTGAATAAAAGAAGGCAGTGAGCTGAGCAGTAGTGTCCACCTCTTTCTGTTTCCTGACTGTGGACACAGCATCCTTTGTTCCCACCCGTGACTTCTCATCATGACAGACTACTGTTGGAACATGGTCCAGGAAAGCAGTCAAATGGGCAGGATTCTCCGTACTAATGAGAACACACCAAGAAAACCAGAGAAGAGTCTGGTGGCCTCAGTTTCATCAAAACCATGGAATTGTCTTTGGAATGTATTTTCGTGCTCCTCCCAGTATAGTGTGAAGGAATTTACTTGAGATGACCCATTTATGGCTTGCTGTTGTTATTCAATACGCCCTATGGAAAAACATATTTTTGCCACGTGTGTCTCGTCCTTATAATTGTATACAACTTGAACTCACAAGAACTTTAGTCATGTGATCTTCCTACTCCTCAGAGTATAAACTTTCTGAGGCTCTGAATAAAGTTGGTTATTCCATGAGACTTTAAGTTCACCTCATTTTTTGTCTTCATTATCCCAGGTTCTGACACCTCTAGAATAGTGACAGAATGTCCCCTCAACCTAGGCCAAAATAAGAGCTTTTTCCCCTAAGCACCAATTTGTCAGGCATTTTGCCCCAGGAACTAGAGAAGCAGTAAGGGCCAGGTCTTCTCATGAAAACTGGATTTGAATTTAAGATGCTACTCTGAAGTATTTCAAAATGTAGAGTATATTTCTCAGACTTATCTATTTAACCAAAATGCATTCATTTCTCAAACATACTTGAAAATAAAAGCTCTTTTTTACTCCTTCCCCATGGAACACTGAGTGGTCCCCTACAAAGAGTTCTTCTGAAGGGGAAAAAAATTTTGGGGGGGGGCTTTATATTTACAACCTTGCTCAGCCCTTTCTTCTGCTTATTTCTCTCCATTTTTATTTGTTTCTTTTTCTTTTTTAGATATTTTCTTTATTTACATGTCATATGATTTCTCCTTTCCCAGTTTCTCCTCCAAAAAAAAAAACCAAAAAACCCAAAAAACAACAACAAGAACAAACCCCTGTTCCTTCCCCCTGCTCGCCACCCCACCCTCTCCCGCTTGCTGGCCCTGGCATTCCCCTGCACTGGGGCACAGAACCTTCACAGGGCCATGGGCCTCTCCTCCCATTGATGACCGACTTGGCCATCCTCTACTCTACACATGTTGCCAGAGCCATCAGTCCCACCATGTGTACCCCTTGGTTGGTGGTTGGGTCCCTGGGAGCTCTGAGGGTACTAGTTAGTTCATATTGTTGTTCATCCTAAGGGGCTGCAAACTGAAGGGGAAGTTTTTTAAGTTCTGCCTCATGTCAAAGGATGAAAACTGGGACTATCTGACATTCCTGATAGAGAAGGACATTGAGGATGGGGGGAGAAAACCTCAGGCTCTTCCTGCTACCCCAACTCTGCTGGAACAGTAGCAATCCAGTTAATACTGCAAAAGAAAAGGAAACAGCCAAGGTCAGAGCTGGGTCTGAGTGAACAGCATGCAAGTTTCCTGGCCAAACCTATCTCATCAATGTGCTAGTACGAAATTTCAACCCTGACTGCTGATTCTGGCTTTCTCACATCAACTTCAAAGGGTTCTTGTGTGAGTTAAGTAAGATAACAAAAGAGAAAGTGCTTGTCACTCACTTTCCTCCTTTTTGAGAGGTTTTCTTCCAGGAGTTCAAGAACAATGCTGAGCTGAGCTGATGGATGGAGCCACAGTGACATCGCCACTCAGCAGTCTATAGATGTTCATTCCGGAGCGTCACATGCTCCATTGCCATTGTTCAAACTAGCAATTTGTATACTCCAGTTATTTCTAACATAGTGTTTTGAAATAATTATAGACTCCCAGGTAGTTGAAAAATTAGTACAGAGAGGGTCCCATATTCTCTCCATCACCCAGTATTCCAGAATGACAACTTTAGGATGTAACTCCCACCAGTACAAAACTGGTAAGAAACCCATAAACTTTATTAGGGTTATACCACTTACATGGGAAAATTAAGTTTTTCCAATTTTAATTTCTCCTACTTTTTCCTCCTCCTTACTCTTTGACCTCGATCCAGGGACTACAGAACTTAAAGAGAAGCTAAATCGCATTGCTACTTAGATATTGATCTCATAGATACAGGGAATTTAGGGAACAAGATAGATACACTAACCTCTTCCCATAGTCAGCTTTAAGAATAGAGAATTAAGAATGTAAGAATTATATCAAAATGCGAACAAGAGCATGGAGAATTTCCTACTCTACTTAATTCTACTACTATGGTAGTGGTTATGACTACTATAGTTGAAAAAGCTTGCAAGACTGTTTTTTATTATTTTAATGTGGGACATATAACAGTCAGAAGGCAAAGGAAGGCCTGAATTCTTCAGCCTGCCCTCAATACCATAGAAGCTATATAATTTTGCAGCTCTTCTCATCAGGGGATGAAGTCTAAGTCCTATCTTCTGAATTTTATTTGTGATTTGGGTTGTTCAATGAGATATAGGTGCTAGTCAGCTCCAAGCCAAGACCTTAAGAGAACTTACAATTTTCATGCTTCTCTCATATACACATATATTATGTACATCTGTATATAGGGATTGGATCCAGGGTCCTGCACAGTTTTATGTGTACTCTATCACTGAGCTATACCCCAGCTCTTCTTTGCTTCTCTTGATCTTCATATGAAGGCTAGGCCAGCATTCTGGAGTGCAAGCGGCTATGTGGAAAACTGCCAATATAACCCAGCTGAGGTCACCTTGGATGGCCAAGCTAGCAACAGGGGCATGAGCCAATAACACTAGAATCAGGTATACCTACTCTAGAAAGAAGCACTCAGTTCACACACAGATGTTGAGAGTAGATAAACACTGTTATGAGTCACTTGCTTTCTGTTATTTATTATGCTGTATTATGATAGTAAGTTACCAAAAGAAGGAGAGTCATGTATGTGGGACACTAAAGGATCCAGAAGACAAGGATTCATAGATGAGAAGCAGAGTTGCCAGATCATTCATTATGGTTCAACTGTCTGTTGTGTTATGTTTCCTTGGGTTCAAGTGACTGTTATGAACAAAGATGTAGAGAAAATCAACTATGGGCTAAAGATGTCCTGCAGAAAGGAAGCACAACAGGGGCTATCCTGGGGGTCTCTAGAGGTATCTGAATTGTTGTTTCCAAGAAGAAGAAAAAAAAAAGATTGACACTTGTATAGCCCTACCCCTGTGAACCAGAAAAGTTGTAAGTACACAAGAGATGTCTGACGGCAAGCAAGGAGAAGCAACTTGAAGCTAATGAGGTCCCCTTGGTGTAAAGAGGCTCGTAGTGGGTACCCAGAAAGAATCCTGCAGTTCTGAGGTTTCAATCATTCAAACACAAGTTCCTAGTGGATTGCTACTGTGTGTACTATGCCCATCACACTGTATTTCCCTGATACTGGATGTGGATAGCTCCAACTAGTTCCTGTCCCTAGAGCTTGCAGTTGAGAGAGAAGCCATGGCAGGACAGTTGGGGAGCAAGGTAGGAGAAAAGACCCTGCAGCAAGTAAGGCAAAAGCCATACCATCATCACTTTCTCCCCCAGAGTTCTGTGGTCCAAGGACCATTGTGAAGTTCCTGTTAAACATAGCAAAATGTCTTCCACCACTCATCGAATCACTACATGAAAACAGAGTCTTCATCCGGTGATCGACAGAACAAAAATGAGTCACAGGGAGACCTGTCATGTCCCTTACTTCAGGAGACATTGTAGGAACAGCAAGCATTCCATATGGACACTAACACATAAAGTCAGGGTCAAGCTCCTGGGGGAAGATAAATTTGTTTGAAGCAGGAAGAGAAGAGCCTGATGGGTAATGACTTCTAGAACTGACATTCCATCTGATACTTGCAGGATGAGTAACTTGGAAGGAAGAGGGGAGCTTCCAGGGAGTGTATAGTGTGAGCAAGATACCAAGGTAGAGTGATTGCTTGGAAAATAGCCAGCTACAAATAAATGTGAAAAGAATACTAGAAAGCATAAGGCTGGATTGGTAAGCATGGGATGCTGGGCTGAGTAAATGATTTGGGTCACCGATTAAAGAACACCAGGAAGCCAATAGAAAGGAAATCACCAATATAGTTGGTTCATATGAAAATGCCACTTTTTAAGTTTTGTATGCATTTATATGTGTATGTACATGTTTGAGGTCACATGTGTAAATGTGGGCACACAGGGGGGGGGGTTGGCAGAGGTCAACCTGTTTTCTGTTTACCTTGTGTTTTTGAGACAGGGTTTACCACTTGGCCTGGAACTTGCTTATTTGACTGTTTCTGCTGGCCAACGACTGCCAGGGATCTGCCTGCCTCTACCTCCCCAGCACTGGAATTACAAGTATGCACCATCATGTCTAGATGTTTTTTTTTTTAATGTGAAATTTGAGTTAAACTTAAAAAGGACTTTACCAACTGAACTATTTCTCTGGCCCTGAAATTTCCATTTTTTTTTTTTTAAAAAATTAGGCACAAAAAATTAGCACTGGTAGTTTCTAACGGTTCAACCTACTTATGTCAGTGGGATCTTCAGCCAGAGCCCACCAAGAGCCCTCTTTGTGGTGAATCTTTTCCTTCCAAGACGATTTCCTCATTTCCTTGCTTGCAAGCCCTACTTCAGCACCAAGAGAGTGAAGGGTGAACTGTGGCGTGTGAGGCTACAAGGCCTGAGCCCCGCACACACTTCAGCCAACGTATACTGGTACCTAAGACTTGCTTTTCATGCCAGCCTGCAGGTCACTGTGGGCTCACCAGGGGAGACTGCCACCTCCCACAGCTGCTCCCTGACCTAGCGGCTGCCCAGGTGATATTTGAATCCATGAGTAGTTCACAGCCCAGGTGGCAGAGTCCCAAGGCTTTAAGAGAATGTTCTTAGGTAATGCGATCGATCCTCTTGAGGACGGCCAGTTACACGGCCTTCTGGTCTCAATTTTCAGATGTTTCTCTGTGTGACTAGAATCTAGGTCATATCTCACCTGGACATCATCACACTGAGACTTCTCATATTTTATCTCACCAGCTCCCACTGACTGGTGTAGGAAGGCAAGTAAGAGCATACAAGGCAACTATCCAGATACTTAGAGGATTTGTGTGAGGTAAGGGATGCCAGTGTTTCACAGTATCCTTTATCAACAGAGACACCAGAGAGGACTGTGATAAGTTCTGTCAGTAAGAGAACTGGAGAGTCTTACTTCTCCTTACATTAGAGGGGGTGATTTTCTCCCTGGTCACAAGACAAAACAAAAACAAAAACAAAAACCCTGTTTTAAACTGACTAGCTCGGAGGGTTCATTGGTTAGGGATATCTACAGGAACAAAACCAACAGAATATACATGTAAAATGAGACTTATTAGCTTGGTTACAGTCTTATTAGCATGACACAGTCTGACTAGTCTAATATGGCTACCTTCACGCAGGGGAGACTAAGAACCGGATTGGGGAAGTTGAGTGCGCCTCAGTGCCTCCACTCTGGAACCAAAGGTTTAAAGACTTCTTGGCAGATCATTGGTTTTCAGTCTGTATTGGAAGCTGGAAGAAGCTGGGGTCTGATAGCAGCAAGGGAATGCAACAGGAATGGC
>JADRCD010202532.1:0-16880 GCA_019843815.1 Montemys delectorum | reverse complement strand
GCAGCAGCAGCAGCAGCAGCAGCAGCAGCAGCAGCAGCAGGATAGCTACTGGCTCAAGAGACACAATGGGAGGGAGGCCAAAGAAGATGCTTTTACTCAGGACTCCTTGAATCTGGCTGCCACCAAAGGTATTGTCTACAACTAGGGTAAGGTCTTCCTATTTCAGTTAACCTAGTCAAGAAAATCCCTTACGTGTGTGCCCAAGAGCTTGCCCCTTAGTTATCGTCAACTTTAGCCATGGTGACAACTAAGGCTAACCAATGTGGAAGTGGGGAGTTTGGCATGCATATTTAATTGAGTTGGGCTCCTGCTTTCTCACCACCTTGATGTAATGCTTGCAACAAAATCATTTCCCTATTAAAAGTACCCAACTCTGCTGCAGTCACAAAAATCAAGGCAGAAATGTTAGAAGGAATCGATAAGCACCCCCCCATACATAATGCAAGCTCGTACAAATTTTTATCAGTATCTATCCCATTTTCTCAAGGCTCTTTCCCCAAAAGCTTATTCCATCTTTTCCTCTCCTCATCCTGACATATAATTGGCTCTTAGATCACCACCAATTTCCCGTATCACATTCAGTACATCAGTGGTTTACCCCTGCTCCTCTTCCTCCTTTCTAGGAAGCCATTCTTACAGAAGAATGGAGGGAGATGGGAGTGGCCAGGGATGCAGTGAGGGGTAGAATATTCACTTGGTACTCACTCTATGGAGTTAACGTCTTCTTAAAGAATAACATTAAAAAAAAAACTTCCCCACACTACATTATTAATATTAGCCCTAGGAAAACATAGCCAGAGAGAGAGAGAGAGAGAGAGAGAGAGAGAGAGAGAGAGAACTCCAATGTCTGTGAAGATCAGAATCCCACTGTAAAAACAGAAGCGAGTGGCCATTATGCAGCAATTCTTCAAGGTTCAGGGTGACTTTGAGAACGGCCTCTCAATAATAGAGGGAAATGAAGTTATTAGGAAACCTTCAGTATGTCGCCTGCAGAGAATCTGTGACCGTTAAAATTTAATATGTTCAGTGCAAGGAAAATTGAAATTCCCGAATAAGAGAAAAAGCCAAAGGACAAGTAGAAATGAAACCAGCAACTCAGATGAGGGGAAACGGAGGTGGGTGTCTCCGCATTCAGGAAGATACTCTCTGCTGTGAGGATTATGTTCAGGGAGATAGAACTGTTCCCTATTACTGTGGACCTGTGTGTGGAGTTTACACCTTTAGACAAATGACTAAGCCTAATGGAAAAGGGAGGGAGGCAGAGAGCTAGCACTTAAAGCATCTAATGTTGACCTTGTGAATGGCCCAGACCTGGCTTTTGTTTCTGGCCCTTCCTGGATTACGGACAAGCTCATGTTTAGAAGTTCATTATTGAGAGAGAAGACCCCTGCACAAAGCATAGCTATAACTGGTCAGCCTCTCTAGATAAGGGTCTAGGGAGCAGGTTGAGAGTGACTAAATACTTAGTAAAGCCATGCATTTTTAACAATTTGTAGATTCATCTCGATTGAGAATAAAGTATTATTCTCCAGAATCTGCACAACAGCTGAAGGTTCTGCGCCAAGAATTCCTACCAGCAACATGGAAGAAGGAATGGGTTAGAGACGGGCTAGGATTTTGCCCGGAGTAAAGGAGAAAATAAACATTTTTTTTTTTAATTTGGGAAATAAAGTCAGCAGAACAAACACATACACAAATGGCCATATCACAAAAAACTGGTCTAAAAATAGCCAACTGCTTCAATTCATATGACTGAAAACACAGGTAAACCAATCAGTAGGAAAAGACCAGGAGGTTCCTAGCTGGCGACCTGTGGAAGTGAACGGTAGAGGCTTACGCATAGCACTTGCAGTCTTTATAGAGCTCCGCATCTTCATGGCTGCAGAGAAGCAAATACCCCAGAAACACGGAGGGTTTTACACAGGGTAGAAGGAGTGAAGAGTAAAAAAAGATAAAGAGAGAGCGTTGTTGGGAACTAAATTGTTAAGTCCAAATTGTCAGTGTTGTGATTCAGGAAAATCATATGTTTTTTTTTTTTTTTTTCTCCCAGCAATGAGAGGACATGAAAACAGCTGAGACGGATGTCAGAAGAAGAACAAAGCCATTCTGCTCCTAGTCATGAAGTAGAAAAACACTGTCTTAGCCAGGGTTTCTATGGCTAACATGTAACACTGTGACCAAAAGCAACTCGGAGAGAAAAGAGTTAGTTTGCTTATGATTACACATCACAGTCCATCATGAAAGGAAGCCAGGGTAGGAACTCAAGCAGGGCAGGAACACGAAGGCAGGTGCTGATGCAGAGGACATGGAGGCGTACTTCTTACTGGCTTGCTCCTCATGGCTTGTTCAGTATACTGTCTTATAGAACCCACGACCACCAGTCCAAGGGTGGCACCGTTAACAATGGCCTGGGCCCTGCCAAATCAACCACTAATTAAGAAAATGCCCTATAGGCTGGTTCACAGCCTGTTCTTATGGAGGCATTTCTCAGTTGAGGCTCTGTGTAGAGGAATCTTTTCTCAGATGACTCTAGCTTTTGTCATAGTTGACATAAAACTAGCCAATAAAACCTGTAAAGGGGGTTAGGGGATTGAGAACTGATTATGCTCTTCCCACAGACATAAAGCGCGCGCGCGCGCACACACATACACACACACACACACACACACACACACACGGGTGGGGAGGGAGAGTGAGACAAAGACAAACACCAAGGGGGGCACACATGCACTCAGAGGTTAAATACACTGTTTAAAAAAAAAGAAAGAGAGAGAGACTCTGTGAAGCGTGTGCTATCCTCTTAAAAGGTTACATACTTAGGAGCTGTATATGCTATAGAAGCCAGTATCAGGTCATCCCTGTGTCTTCTGCTCCTGCTGCAGGGATGATGGCCACCAAGAAAGACTTAAGTTCACACTGCCTGAAGTATACTAGGATCTTAGAACGGTAGTAAGCTTACCTGATCCGCCTTCAGTCAGAACCCAAGCCTAGCTAGTCAGTCTTTCTGATTTTATGAGGATGCCTACGTTAGAAGCTCCTCAAACAAGAGAGGGTAGGTAAGCCCATGCCTCAGCAACACAACATCTGGAATTTCTTTGGACCACTTAGGGCACTGAGGCATGGGCTTACAATATCTAATCCTTTTCATCAGCTAGCAGAACAATTGAAGTTAAAAACCTCAGCCATCCTGCTACGCACACACCAGAATGACCACAGCCAAAAGGCTGGCATCCAATGTTAAGGAACTGCATTGAAGGAAAACACCACCTTAGAGACCTACTGGACAGTATCTACCAAACTGCCTAGAGACTGTACTCTCAGGCCCAGTTTAAACTGATTCCATAGAAATGCATATCGCCAAAAATATGCATGAGGGACCGGAGAGATGGCTCAGTGGGTAAAGCACAGAATGAAGATTTGAGTTTAGTTAAGGTGGTGGTGGTGATGATGCTGGAAGAGGAGGAGGAGGAGGAGGAAGAGGAGGAGGAGGAGGAGGAGGAGGAGGAGGAGGAGGAGGAGGAGGAGGAGGAGGTGGTGGTGGTAACATATATGCAGCCTCATGAAGTGTGAGACTGTATGAGCTCACACTGGAAACACTCATATTGTCATAGATGTCATTACACAAAGCAAAAAGGAAGAATAGGCTGTGTTATATACAACAGCGTGGCTGGGTCAGAAATGCAGTGAAGAATCCTGATACAAAATAGGATAGGTATAGTTCTGTGTGTTCAGGTTCTAGAAGAGTCAAAGAGAATCTATAGAATAGTATAGACCAAGTCATGGTCACCTTTGGAGGTGAGAATGGAATAGGAAGAGATACTGGGTGAGAGGAAGGGTTTAGGAGCTACTGCTGCTGGCCTTCCATCCAGTTTCAGTGCTTCGTACCTGAGTGTGCTTAGTTCCTAAAAACTTACAGAGATATGATGTACTGAGCAACACACTGAGATACACACTCACTGGGCACATTGGGATACATACTCATTGAGCAACACATGTGCTGCGATACATACTTACTGAGGCATATGCTCAGTGAGCCACACACTCAATGAGCTCCACGCTTAGGGTGTGTGCAACTTCTGAATAGACATTATGCCCATACAAAGTGCAGAAGTTAGAGTTTGAGGTTTGCTGGCATAATCCTGCTTATACTTCTACATAAGAAATGGACAAGATGGAGATAAGAGGAGAGCTGATGACCATTAGTAATTAATGTCAGGCACAGCATTTGGGGTACTCAGTACACACTTGCATGGAGGGCAGCTAAGAAAAGTGGAGGTGCTCCCTTATTGGAGGGCATGGATTTAACCCTCTTGGTAGGAGCAAGGGTATTCTAAAGTTACACTAGACTCTTCTTTTTAGCAGTCAGAGTCTTGAAGCACGTGTCCCCTGGGACTGGAGTTTCCGCAGGAATCTCCATGGGCATTAGGAAATGGGTGAAGACTGATGTCAGCTAGAAAAGCAACTTGTGCTTGGAAAAAGACTTCATACCATTCTGACAACTTGTCCAACTAACTACAGTGCATGAGAAACTGGAGCAAAGATGGTAATGATAGGCAGGACTGTACCTTGAATAGGACTACTTAGTTATACATAACCTTGCAGTCGATTTAAACATTGACCCAAGTTAAGATCCCAAAGATGGAGTGGGAGAGGCCTCACCAGATCCACTTTTTCTTCTCCCTAGTATGGCCATGTTGGCCAAATCTCTGTTTCTTTTATACTGTTATTACTCTTGTTCTTTTGATGACTGGTAGCCTAAGCTAGTTAACCCTTTATGGTTGGCAGGGTCTAGACTTTGCCTTCTTGCCATTAATTAGTTTAATGCAGAAAGCAGAAAACATACATTCATGAAGGAAGACACAACTTTCGGGGCACCATTGCATCTGCAAAGGTTGATAGCTGCTTCTTTAATTACTATCTAATATCTGTACTCTACCTATGTTTCTCATACATTTCCCTGCAGGGCAAAGTAAGAGAATGGCTCTAGTGGGCTGTGGACGACACATCTTAGAGGAGCAAGGGTAAGGCTGGACATCCAGCCAAGTATGGCTCTAGAGAAATTCCAGGTCATGAAGAGGATTCTAAACCCAGTCAGGATTTGAGCTGGGGATGTTAAAATGGAAGCCATGAATCAAACAAATTACTCTGAGTTCAAGTTTCTCTGAAGGAACAGAAAAAAACAGCCACAGGCTTACCTGCAAAGGTGCTATTTAAAAGTGACCACACACACATTAGGATTTCTAGATTTCTAAAAATGTCTGCAAATGGTCCAGTTTATGACATCAAACCATAGCACAAAAGTTCTAAAACTGAGGAAATTCTGTTTCAAAAATGCTACATTATTTGAAGGGGAAAAAAAGTTTTTTTTTTTGTTTTTTTGGTTTTTTTTTTTTTTTTATAAAGCAACCTAGAAAATGAAGCTTTGAAGTAAACTTTTGGAGGCTTGATAAGATTAGGAAAGAAGGCCAGCATCCCTACAGCTAAAATCAACAGAAAGCTGGGGCAGACTTCTAAGCTACAGAGGTGAACTTTGTGCACCTATGCTTGCATGGCACGTTTGAGGCAGGACTTCGAGACACTATTTACAGTGTTTCCAGATGTGTCATTCAGATTGACCACATACCCAATTCTGAACTTCTAGAATGAAGCTCAACTAAACACACACACGCATACACACATGCACACCCCACCACCACCACCACCACATACACACACATTATACAGCATACGTACACACAATACAGATTATATACCATATGTCACATATATATTATACACCATATACATACATACTATACTCATACCACACATATAAACACCACACACAGACCACACACTCATATTCATTCACACATACACAGTCACACACACACACACACACACACACACCACACACATACACACCACACACATACATCACACATACATACATACCCACACACTGGGAAGTAGAAATATCAAGAAAGACTAGTTCTTGTTTCAGTAGTAGTTTCCACTGGACTAGAATCCCTCTACTAATTGCCCCTAATATGATGGTATATGCCATTACATGAGCAATAGTATAAAAACCAACACTGGTTCCACCGACGTAGTCTGTCTTGTAAGGTCTGTATCTGAGACAGTGATACTGGAGACAGATAGAAAAAAAAGTGGAAACAGTATGACAGGGCATATGCTAATCCCATCTTGGAAGAGGAATACACTAAATAGAAGCTAACAGTACAGATGACACATTGTAGAGTGAGCACCAGGCTAGATAGGGCAGATGAGAGAGAGGAAGAGAGAACATGGATACAACAGAAGGGAGGGTGATGGAAAGGCAAAGCAGGAGAAAGAAACATATCAGTTTGAAAGGTGACTCTCATGACATATCAAAGGGCTCAGCAGCCATATGCAGGCAGCCCAGGCAGAATGAGGGGTGGAGCCATTGTTACAGCCCTCAGACTGGGACCCACCAGGCAGACATGTGTATCCAATGCCACTCCATCTGCCTCTGTGATTAATCGCTTTTGAGGAAGGCTTTATGACTCCCAGTGGGAAAATATCAGAATGTGAAAAAAAGAGTTCTTTAAAAATGAAAAATGTGACTGCTTGTCAAACAAATAGGAAAGTAAAACAGAGTTGGCATGTGTCATTAAGAAAGAATCGCAAACGAAAGCTAAGTGTTTTTCCCCTGTGGAGAGACTCTTGGTGCATGAGGATCCTGTGAAAGTATTCAGTATAGGAGAGACCCATAATGTCAACCAGAGATGACAGTCACTAAAGATCACTGGGCACTTGCTGTACACTGGAGTGTCTATTTTACCATTTGATCCTAAAAATAATGTGGAGACAAAAAGCTACACACATTCTTGTCCTAAGAGACAAGATGTGAATGGAGAATAGAAACTTTCATCCTCAGAGGACAGAGGCCACTAAGAAGCTCAATGAAATGATCCTCAAAGCTGCCTCATTTTCATTCCTACAGAAGAAAATAGTACTAAGTCTTAATTTCCATCTAATTAGGAAAAGAAATGAATGGATAAACCAAAAGACAGTTTTAGAGTCAATTTAAAAGTAAAGAAAAATCACGAATAAAAAAGAAGAGAAGAGCCAGTCTCTCTGGGCTGGTGTCCTGAGCAGACCTTGGGCACAAGCTCTGCAGCCAGTCCCACAACACCCAGAGGAAGCTCCACTCCCAGGCACTCTGAAACTCTCAGGATCAGAGGTGAGGGGGACCCAACATCTATCCCAACACCGGGAGTAACTAGGACCTACTGGACCAGGCACACAGGAACTCCACCAACAGAGTGGCTCAGGTTCCTTCCGGTCTCTCTGGGCTGGTGTCCTGAGTGGACCTTGGGCACAAGCTCTACAGCCAGTCCCACAACACCCAGAGGAAGCTGCTGCACTCCCAGGTGCTCCAACAAGCCCAAGGTCACAGGATCCCAAAATCACAGGGTCACAGAGACTGCCTGACTCTGAGGAGTTCTGATACAACCAGGATCACAGGAAGGACTGACTCCAGTCAGAATTGGCAAGGGCAGGTAGCCCTAGAGATAACCAGATTTTTAAAAGCAGTAAGGGAAAAAAGGCAAGTAACATATAAAGGCAAGCCTATCAGAATTACACTAGACTTCTCACCAGAGACTATGAAAGCTAGAAGATCCTGGGCAGATGTCATACAGACCCTACAAGAACACAAATGCCAGCCTAGGCTATTATACCCAGCCAAAATCTCAATTACCATAGATGGAGAAAACAAGATATTCTATGACAAAACAAAATTTACACAATATCTTTCCACAAATCCAGCCCTCCAAAGGATAATAGATGGAAAATATCAACATAAGGAGCAAAACTACACCCTAGAAGAAGCAAGAAAGTAATCTTTCAACAAATCCACACAAATCTAATTCCACCTCATACAACAAAAACAACAGGAAGTGACAATTACTTTTCTTAATATCTTAATATGAAAATTAATATTACCAACATATCCTAAGCGACTGAAATCCAAAAATATGAGGAATTAGAAATTTGTTGATTATCATCCAATGGTCTCTCTAATTTGGTAATTGGAGAAATAGATCCAATATTGTACAATCTATATATACTTTCAGCTGGTTTGTGACAGTGTTTTGCTGTGTACAATGTAAGGGTCTTGAAATCTTGCTTATCCTATCTCAGCCTCTCTATTAGTATTATTTCATGTTTTTACACTATACTACGGTTTTCAGAACAGCTTATATATTTCAAAAGTATTTATATACCCAAGGGAGACATAGACAATTAACTTGGGAGGTGGCTTGTACAAAAGAGAACAACAAAGAATGAGACTGAATGCTTTGCTTGACATTTCTAGCTCTTGTATCAAGTTTGAAGTAGAGGACTTTATAAGTTACTCTTTCTTTGAGATGAATGCTTTTCAAAATCATCACAGCCAATGAACCAGATTCTTATCCTCACCTAATGTCTGTACCACCTTCCATGCAGAACCATTGTTCATTGAAACAGTTGATGAATGACTTTATGAATAGACCATCTTAATACACACACCATTTCTTAAATGAATGTAACCTGTTCTCTGTGGGCTGAAAATAAAGTCATACACTCAAGTCAAATAGCATTTTGACCATAGCAGGAAATCTGTATCTAAAAATCGTGCCTACAATTCATTCCTTGATGCAGCGGAACTGTCAACTCTCAGCTTAGCTACGATAGAGGTAAAATCCTTCGGTGATTTGAGGGTCATCGAAGTACAGCCTTATTACAATGAAATCCAATGTCTAAAAAATTATTCTTATTTTGGGCTTGTACCACAGAAAGAGCCAAGATTTTAAACTCTACTAAATACAAAACAAACAAACAAAAAGACTTTACATATTTATGTTCATTTAAGAAAATACTTGTAGTGATGTATTATTTTGAAATATACAGTTAATATGTTTGGAGTTATTTAAAATTTATAGTGAGAAAAGTGCATGTATTTGCAGTATTGCTGTAGCCAAGCATCTACATAACACTGTTAAATTGATTGTTTTATATCAAACAACTTTTATAATACTCATTTTTATTATAACATTTTGTAAATTTTAAGGAATATGACAAAAAGGATATTGTAGGTATTGAAGGGGCGTCTCTGGGAGGAGTTGGGGTACAAAAGAGAAACAAGAATGTGATTTAATTCTATTTACTTAAAATATGTTTTTAAATGTTAACAAATTCAGACAAATTGTAATCATGTAACTTTTCTCATCATAATGCAATAAAAGTTAAAAAAAAACATTAAAAAAAGAAGAAGAGAAGAGACAAGTGTTAGTTGTGCAAGGGTGCTGTGTGGCATATCCATTTATTTTTTTATTTATTTTTGTTCCTGATTGTTCTTGAATGTATTGTATGTGTGGACACCATTGTGTGCCTTGAGCTGGTGGAGGCCAGAAGGAATCAGATCTCCTGGAACTAGCAAAGGGTTTTGAGATAACATGTGGGCACTGGACACTGACCCCAGGTCCTCTGCAAGAACAATAAGTGCTCATAACCTCTGAGCCATCTCTCTAGCTACACAAAGCACACTATTTTATTTTTTCTTTAAGATTATAATATAAACACAACATTTCCTCCTTTCCCTTCCGTGCCCTCAACCCTCCCCTATGCCCTTTTCTGCTCTCCTTCAAATTTATGGCCTCTTCTCCACTAATTATTATTGCATGCATATACGCATATATGTGTGTATATATATGATTAGCATAAATGTGTATCTATCTATTATATTTTTTTCTTAAATATCACCTGTTCAGTCCATATAAAGTTACTTGTATGTTTTGGGGACCATTTGGCACTGGACAACCAATTGGTATACTCTTCTTGGGAAAGACCACCTCACTGCTGCAAGCTTTCCTTACTTGTCTATAGTTTGTTGTATAGGGTTGAGGCCTCATGGGCTTCTCCTGTTCACTTTTAGCACGCCCATTAGTGTTGTCTTTGTTCAGCTTATGTTTGGGCAGTACCGGTGAGGCTTTACGTGGATAGCTTCTTATATGACTATAGGAGACACAATCTCCCAGGGAGCTTCCTGATTCTCTGACTCTTACCATCTTTCCCCGACAGGGCACAGCATACACCTAGGTAGTTAAGTAGGATGAACAATGGTCACCCCAAAGGCACCTAGGTCCTAATTCTTAAGTATTACCTTGTACGGCTAAAGCCATTTCGCACTCAGTTGATCTTGTTATGGTAGAAATACCCTGGTTTAAGAAGTCCATCCCTGAGTGAAGAAACTCTGAAAATTTTCTGAGGCTCAGTGTCAGTCACGTAGGACTGAATTAAAGTGGATAGCAGGGAAGGGCCTGAAGCTATTTAGAATGCAAAATGTCATGCTTGTGAAAACATCCCTTTCAGTAGAGGGTGGTGACTCCACAGTAGAAGATTTGGATGTGAAGGGAAAGAAAGGAACAGATGGTGAGAACTAAGGGTCCTAGAACCACAAAAGGAAGTCACACATTTGGTTAACACCAGCCTCCACCACTGAGTATTTATTAGAGAAAGTGTGCCTTCCCACACCAAGAGAAGAAGGAGTTTGAATTAAGGAAACTTGGAAAGTCAAGTGTAAACTCATTCCTGAATCTAAAACATCCCTTTGTTGCTCTAGAAAGATAACACAGTGCACCTCAATAAACAGAGCATGAGAGTTAACATACACAGTGATATAATTGGATGTGAAATGTCCCCAACAGGCTATTGATTCTGAACGTTTGGCCCCCAAGTGGGTGAAGCTTTTTCGAAGAGTTTTGAATACAGGTTGTCTGGCAATGAGCCTTGGTGTGACTCTACTGGTCTTAGGTCCACTTTGAGCTCTTTGATTCTAGAATGCTGACATAATGTGACCAGTGGCCACATCATCTTAGTACTACAGCCAGACACTGTTCTTGATGCCCTACCTTGCGAACCTCGATGGACTGTCTATTCTCAAACCATGAGCCAAAAGTATACCTGGTATCCTTTTACCTGAGCCAAAAGTATACCTGGTTTCCAAGTTGCAACTTGGCAGATGTTTGGTCTTTGTAACAAGAGGAGTGATTAAAGTATATAGTAAGCTACAAGGTGAAGGAAACTCAACATACAAGTTTAATTAAAAAATTTAGAACTCCCCCTTTCTAAACACTATGGGACACTTGCTCCTTAGCTAACATCATGCACCAGAAGTACCCATGAACAAACACATGGAGCTACAAAGGGCATCTCATGAGGTTCCAGGGTCTTTGGACCAGAAGATAGTGCAGTAAGAGTGGCCCAAAATCATAAGATACACTGAGAAAAGACTAGCTTATAAAGTGCACAAGAGAAAACAATTATGTAAAATATAAGTGCTATTGATAACAAAAAAAGCATATAGTCTGAACAGTGTATACAGACTAAAGGACAGAGTGTCCATAGAGACTGAGGTCCCTACAGGGGTAGCAAAGAAAACCTAGCATACAACCCAAAATTCCAAAAGAGGGGTAGAGAAAGCATTGTACTGATATTTCAAACTATATCCCAAGTGGACACTTTAAAAGGTTAATTTTTATTATTTTTAATTGTGTATGTGTGTCTGTGTGGGGCTATGTGCACATGAGTGTAGGTATTTACAGAAGCCAGAGGTGCTGAATCCCCTAGAGCTGGAGTTACAGGCAGTTGTGAGTCCTAAATTGAATTCTGATCCTCGGCAAGAGCAATATGCACTATTAATGTCTCAGGTGTTACTACAGGCCCTCAGATAAACATGAAAATCAAAAGACTGGTGATATGGTTTGAAAGGACCTACTGTGTACCTGGAAACATTGATCAAAATAGTTATAACCATGAGACATATCTCAGCAAATCAAATCAATCAGAATTAAGGAATATAATTGTTTAATTCCAAAGCTTAAAGCTTGGCTATGATATTGAGAAGAAATAAATTCAGCATGAGGCTTTTCAACAGAAACATACAAAGCAAAACAAAAGTAAAAAATTTAAAAATCGAAGAAAATGTGAATCAAGAATTTTTATATTCAAAGGATTCTTCAAATGTCAAAGGTATAGCAATGGTTTAAAAATGCAGGACTCCATATATAATAAGTGATTTGTAACATAAGATATATAGTGTAAGATGAATACTCATCAACTAGACAATAAGGACAACTAGAAAAAAATGGCAAAAACATCTCGGTGGGTACTGAATTTATTTAATTATGTTTAGAGACTGTGGCAAGTAGGAGGGGGTCTGTAAAGAGGTAAAAGGTGGTCCAGCTGTTGGTGTACTGCTAGAGGACCCAGACTCAGTTCCCAGCACCTACCTGAAGTGTCTCACAATTGTCTCTAAGTTCAGTTTTTGGGAACCACTGCCCTCTTCTGGTCTTTCTGGGCACTCCATGCATGTGGTTCATATACAGACTACCAGACACATACTCACATAAATAGAGATGAGGAAAAGTGTAAGAAAGATTTAGAAAGACAAATGTGAGGACAAAGAGAAATAATATAAAACTAATGCAATACAACAAAAACCTCTGAAGTAGAGAAATCACTTCATCTCTTATTTCATCAGAGAAAGAGCACAACGACAATAAAACTATCAAACCAAATAGAGTACACTAATATAAGAAAAGAAGGAGGAAAGGGACTTTTAAAATAATAAACAAACAAACAACAGATTTAGCATAAACACAAAGCTAAGGAAGAAAGCCTAAGTAAATAAGTATTACCCAGAGAGTTAAAAAAAAAAAAACCCTACAAAAATGGAAGAATTTTTAATCTTTATTGAATTATTTTATTTCTATTATTTGTGTGTGTATGTGCATGATATATATACATATATATGTATATGTATATATATATATATATATATAGAGAGAGAGAGAGAGAGAGAGAGAGAGAAGACAGAGAGAGATAGAGACAGAGACAGATGAGACAGAGAGAGATTAGACAGAGAAAGACAGAGACAGACACAGAGACAGAGAGACAGAGACAAGTACACAAGCCCTAGACACCAGAAGAGCATGTCAGATCCCCTGTAGCTGTGAGGTACCAATCTGGGTGTTGGGAAAAGGGAAAAAATGCTGTCAAGCATGGAACCCTGAGAATTTTCATTTATTTAGCAAATCATATATCTGGTATAGGTTTAATATCCAGAATATATAGAAGGTAGTCAAACATCATCACAACAGAAAATGAGTAGAAATTTCTTCAAAGAGGTAAAAATGGCCAATAGGCACCTAAGCAGGTTCTCAACACCATCAGTTCTTAAAGTAAATGAAAGGAAAAATCACAGGAAGACAAACCATCGCCACATAGCTATGATTAAAAATGGAGAAAATACTGTGTTGGCCTAAATGTAGAGAAATCTTGGGAAATTTGGCAGTGTGGATAGAATCTCTTCATTGTGCACTTAGTACAGTAGTGTCTTAGTTAGGGTTTTACTGTGAGTAGACACCATGACCAAGGCAATTCTTATAAGGACAACATTTAATTGGGTCTGGCTTACAGGTTCAGAGGTTCAGTCCATTATCATCAATCTAGGAACATGGCAGCATCCAGGCAGGTATGGTGCAAGAGGAGCTGAGAGTTCAACATCTTATTCCAAAGGCAAACAGGAGGAGACTGGCATCCT
This sequence comes from Montemys delectorum, assembly GCA_019843815.1. Lineage (NCBI taxonomy): Eukaryota > Metazoa > Chordata > Mammalia > Rodentia > Muridae > Montemys > Montemys delectorum. Next base: position 3,268 of record JADRCD010202532.1, on the reverse strand, counting down.
CAGGCAGCTGGAGGAAGCTCTTAAAGCTCACATCCACAGCCACACACTTCCTCTAACAAGGCCACACCTACTCCCACAAGGCCACACCTTCAACTATTCAAACTACTACAAGTAGCAACTCAAATGAGTTAAGGAAAAGCCGCCTAGAACAGGGTGTTTCTTATGGCGTGGGTAGGCGGCCATTGGCTGAGAGGGCTTCAGAGAGTTAAGAGCTCCTGGCTAGGAATGTCGGGGTAGGGATAGAAATCATTGGTGTGGTCTCTGGCCTCTCTTTCAGCTGTGTCAGTGCACTCTCCATCCAGCCGAGGAGCACAGTCTGAGTTGCAGTTCATTACACAGTGGTGATTGCTTGCTCCTCACCCCCCATCACTGAGATCTTTAGCAAGTGACGGTGTTCAGTAAAGCATGTGAGGTATCATGCTTTACTGAAAAGCAGCCCAGCTCGGAGGCAAGAAATACCCAGTTGCTCTTCCTGAGTACAGGGGCTCCTGCAGCTGTGTGCTGCTCACAGAGTGAATCAATGCTACCCCCAAGGCTTTGAAAGACATAGGTGGCTGGGTCCCACCTCCAGAATTTCTGATTCCGAATGAGAATCTGCATTGCATTTCTAATGAGTCCTTAGAGGCTGAGGCTGCTACTTTGTGTTCTGCACAGGGAAATCACGCTGACAGGACAGCACTGATGCATGTGAACACCTGCTCTCTTATTACAGGGTAGACTCTGTCCAACTCCCAGGGTCTGGGAAGCGGCCTGAGAGCCTGTTTACCCCACCAGCTTCCAGGAAATGTGATCAGAGGATATCGCGCCAGGTTCAATGAATGTGGTTTTGAAGCCCAGCTCCACTATGAAATCATACAGGAGGGAGTTCGCATTCTCCACCCTTTGGGCTCTCTCCAGAGCAAGCAATTCTATTGGACTTCCTTGGGAGAGCACAGGCATTAAAAAGCTTTGTGTGTTCCCACTGCAGAATGAAAGGGCTGCTTCTACTGTCAGCTCTTCCCACATGAAAAATATTCATGAGATTTCTATTCCTTTATCATGTTTTAAACTCTCTCTCTCTCTCTCTCTCTCTCTCTCTCTCTCTTTCTCTCTCTCTCTCAGTGTGTGTGTGTGAGAGAGAGAGAGAGAAAGAGAGAGAGAGAGGTGTGTGTGTGTGTGTGTGTGTGTGTGTGTGTGTGTGTGTGTGTGTGGTATCTATGTGTCATGTCCATGGCAGCTTGTGTGTAAAAGGTGTTTTACTTTTCTATTGCTGTGGAGAAACACCATTACCAAAGCAATTTCTAGAAGAGTTTATTCGGCACTTGCTTAAAAGGTTCAGAGGGTTAGTCCATGACAACTGACCAGCATGGCACTGGAGATGTAGCTCAGAGCTAACATATTGAACAATGACAAGGCAGAGAGGGAGAGCTGATCAGGAATGACATTTTCTTTGATATTGCCTGCTCTCGTTGACACACCTCTTCCAACAAAGCCCCCCCTCCTATTCCTTCTCAAACTGCTCACCAACTGGGGACCAAACATTCCAACCCAGGAGCCTATGGAAACCATCCTCATTAAAACAGGTGGTAGTAATTTCTCCTCATCCACCTTGTTCAACAGAGTCTCTGCTTCACTGTGACCCCTGGGACAGTAGTCCTAAAAGCCTCTGGAGGCTTTTCCTATCTCTGCCTCCTTTCTTGCCTTAGGCTCCGAACTCACATCCTTACATTTGCCTGGCCAGCATTTTACCCATTAACCCATCTTTTCAGACACTATGTCCCATCTCTGCAAATGGACTTATTGCTTTTCACAGATTAGGAAAAGGCAGTGCTAAGAGCTCCCACTTCTACAGTTCAAAACAGAAGTTGTGCTGGCATATATCTTTAATCCCAGTGATCAGGAGGCAGAAGCATCTCTCTGTAAGTTTGAGCCAGCCTGGTCTACATAGCAAGTTCCAGGTCAGCTATGTCTACAAAGTGAAATCCTATTTCAACAAAATATAGCAACAGCAGAAGGAGGAGGAGGAGGAGGAGGAGGAGGAGGAGGAGGAGGAGGAGGAGAAGGAGAAGGAGAAGGAGAAGGAGAAGGAGGAGAAGAAGAAGAAGAAGAAGAAGAAGAAGAAGAAGAAGAAGAAGAAGAAACAAATTCCAACAAAATCAACTAAAAAAAACATCAATAAGAAGCACCCAATCAATAAAACAAGTGAAAGAAAAGGGACTGGGGTGTTAAAGCCCTACAGAATGTCTGACAAGTGGAAGCCTGGTACAGCCTCTCCTTAACTTAAATGCAAAGACAGCACATAAACAGAATCTATCCTATGTGCCAAACATGTACATGCTCAGCAAGTTTCTAATCCATCACCTTTGTTCAGTGGTCCTATGACTCATAGGTGTTTCTTCACTTCTCATTCCCTCTAGGAGATACCCGGAGCCACTGTGCACTTCTCCATCTCCCTTGTCTTGTGCATGGTCTTAGATATTGGAGAATTTACCCTTCTTTCTTATGTTACTTGCCAGTCCTTGCTATATTTCTTTACTTGGTACATGACCGTTTCTATTTTCTTTACCAACAAGATGCATTTCAGCAGTGACTTTTATAATAAATCATATGAAAGTCTGTCAATGGCAATGGTGGTCCATGCTTTTAATCCCAGCACTGGGAAGGCAGAGGTAGGCAGTTGTCTGAATTCAATGCCAGCTTTGTCCACAGGCAAAGTTCCAGGGCAGCCAGGGCTACACAGAGAACCCTGTCCAAAAAAGAAAAGAAAGAAAGAAAGAAAGATTTGTTTTAAAATGTCCTTTGATATATGCATATAGTTTTGCCATCCATCAAAGGTGAATGCAAACTATGGACCATGAGACCATAGACCCTAGAAGAGAACCTACTGTTTCCACTTCACTAAGTCAATTATAATGTCTTTTTTGTTTGTTTTATTGACGATAGATATGTTGTTTCATATAATATGTGAGGAAATCCTGCTATTTAAGGTCACAGTCTACCTTGTCTGGATTGCTCCTCTGAGCTCAGCACAAATTGGAGGACTCCCTTTCCCAGTAGGACCTTCTCTTCTCTGCCTGATGTTATCTGGGAAGCCCAACCCTCACATCTTCTACCTGAGGAAGGTCACATAATACTTGGTCAAACCCACAAGTTCAACTTCCTCTCCCCCTCCCCCCTGCATGCTATAAGAACCTGCCCAGCAAGTACTTGAGATCCTGAAATGCCTCTCCATGCAAAAGAGGCATTCTTGGTCTCTCCACTTCCTCTCCCATCCAGATCTACTCCCCCC
>JADRCD010202531.1:9684-41888 GCA_019843815.1 Montemys delectorum | reverse complement strand
ACCTCCAGCCTGAGCACCTCCAGCCTGAGCACCTCCAGCCTGAGCACTGTTTTGAGCAGCACAGTGCTTCAGTCTTATGGCTACACGCTTGCTTACCTGTGCCCATTTCTTGTTCCGGCTTTGCATCTGGACTGTGGAGATAGCTGCAAACACTTCATCTGCTGGCAGGTCCTCAGGCAGCCTGGTCAGAAACTGGGCACTGTGGATGAAGTCCATCCTGGTCAGGATATCCTCAAAAAGTTTCAGGATGCCCAGAGCTGTGCGAAAGAGAAATTCCTCTCCATCTCGACAGAATACATCCCAGATTCGGCAGGCCAAGTCCAAGGGCAGGGACTTACTGTACAAGGTGAAAATCCTGGGGAGAGATGGAATTTCAGGTTTGGGATCAAATAAAGCATTGCACAATATCCTGAGGACACTGGCCTGAATTCACTCAGAATGCCAATTTACATTTTACACAAAACAGCACTTCAGCATGCATGTGTTAACAAATGTGAATACAGATACTGGATAACTCCTACTTGTGGCAAACGACCATCAATCACCTATTATGTGCTTGCTGAGACAGGTGCTGCATACTGGGTATTAAAAGACACACCATAGTAAGACACGTGTCTAAGACACACTTAGTAGAGCTTGGAGTCAGCTAGGAAATAAGAACAGTGAGGAGAGTACCATTTTCTTAGAAGCGGTCAGCAAAGTAACAAGGTATCAATTTTTCTGTTGTCATTGTTTGGCTTTTGAGAAAGAATCAAGTTACACAGCAGACCAGGCTGGACTAGAACTCACTATTCTCCTGTTACAACCTCTGAGTGATGAGATTACAGGTGTATGCCACTATGCCTGGCTTTCTCAATAAATCTCACCATAAATTACTAAAAACTGACCTTATACTTTAATAATGCAAACCATCAGATGAAAGATATTCTCTTAAAAATATGACACTTGGGAGCTGTTAAGATGACTCAGTGGTGAAGGGAGGACCTACATTTAATGCCCAGCACCAGGTGCAGTGGCATGCCAGTGACAATCTCAGGTGGCAAAGGCAGGCAGAGCCCCAGGGCTTCCTGGCCAGCTTAGGCAGTGTACTTGATGAACTCCAGGTGGATGTGAAACCCTGTCTCTAAAAACAAGCTGAATGGCTTCCGAGGAATGACCCCTGGAGCTGACCCCTGACCCACACAGTGTACTCACTCAAATACAAGTGGTAATTACAATCCAAAGTGCCCGACAACTGTCCTGGAGTCAAGCACTTCTAACCTGGACCATGCCTGTGTCATCAGGTGGATCTAGAACACGAACTTTGTTTGGTAGTACACATGTGTAACTCCTGTCCTTAGGAGACCGAGACAGAAGGATGGCAAGTCCAGGCCAGTCTGAGTTATAAAGCAGCACTCTCTATAAAAAACAACTGGAAATCAGAATGCACACCTCCCACACACAGGTTCCAGTCCACACACGGGAACCATGTCTCCTGTCTCCTTAAAGACTGACAGGGCCAACAAGAGCAGCAAAAATGATTCCCCGATATTCCCAAATCCATGAAGTAAACTTGATTCTTTTTCTCATGTAGCATAAAAATTCTAAACCATATTTGCATGTGGATCTTCACCAGCTCCTCTAGGTAGGTATGGACCAGCACTGAAGAGCAAGGCCATGTCTCCCTGAGGATGGGATGCGTACCCATCCTTTCTGATTCTAAACACATCAGGTCAGACAGCTTCATTTTCTCTCAAGATTTATTTTTTAATATTTTAAATTATGTGTACATGAGGGTATGTGCATGAGTATAGGTACCTGTGGAAGCCAGAGGCATTGGGTCCCTGTGGAGCTGGAGTTATAAGTGATTGTGAACCACCTGATGTGGGTGCTGGGAACCAAACTTGGGTTCTCTGGAAGAATAGAACATGCTCTTAACCACTGAGCCATCATCTCTCTAGCCCTTTGGGCCTCTTTAAAAACAAAAAAGTAGACCAGGATGGCTTCAAACTTGCCATCCTCCTGTGTCAGGTCTCAAAGTCTTAGGTCATAAATACTTTCTTGAAGCTTCCTTATACTCATTGGCAATGAAGATACAATGCACTGAACAGACAGACAACTCAGGAACAGAAGGGACAAGCAAACAGATGGGGTTTAAGGATAGAAGGGGATTGTCGGGAGGCTATGAACTAAGCATGCACAGAGGGCCGAATGCATGCAGATGTTCTACTTCTGGTTGATCAGGAAAGAACACACTGCTGAGAAGAGATACTCCCATCCACCCTGAAGAGGAAGCCGGTGGCCAGGAGAGGAGCTCCAGGGGTGCTCCTTACACCTGTGGCAGAGTTCATGACAAATGAACTGTGAGGCTAGCATAATGACAGATCATGCCAGTGGAAGAGGAAACAGGTACTAAAGAAAAGGCTGTCTAGGGAAGAACAAGGGCTCAGAACGGGCAGGGCAGGGTAGGCTGTTCTACAGGCGTTGGACTTTATCCCGAGTGAACTGGAAGTCTGAGGGAACAGCATGCTGACAGCTCCTGGAGAGACGCAGGCTGGGCAAATGGTCCAGACAGCTGCTGTCTTGAATTTGGGCATGGAGCAGACAAGGAGCAGGGGAGCTGGCATAGTTCAGGTATGACCTGGGCAGTTGTGGGGAAGCAAAGAAGAAATCCAGGATTCAGATCACCAGCTAAGCCACCTAAGGAATGAAACTGTCATCTTATAATCTGAGTTTGAGACATGTTATATGATGAAGGTTGGACATTCAAGTGATACATGAACTGACTAGCAGCTCAAAGGAAAGTTCTGTGCCAATAACACAGCTGTGCAAACAGTCTATGGAGAAAGCACCAAACCAAGAAAAGACCACTAGGATCAGAAAATGAAGGTTATCAAACTGTTCCCAGCTTACACCACACATAGAAAAGTCTCCCTGTAGGACCTATGCCTTTTAAAAACAGTCTCTCTTGGTTCATACCTCTTCATCTGAGTCTCAGCCATGGTGACTTCCTTGGGAGGCTGTTTCTGACACTATGGGTCAGAAAAGGGTAGGTGAGGCTTCCTGTTTGCTTGTTGTTTTGTACAGAGGCATTTTGCTTTGTCTTGTTTTTGCTTAAATATGGACATCTATTTCCACACAATTTGGTGTCTTTGTAGGATTAAGGCATAGGCAGGGATGTGCAACTTCTGAGGCCTTCTACTGGGCTTGTAGAAGGCCTGTTCCTCCTTGTGTTTTCACAAGGTCAAAAACCAAGTGTTTCCTATCAATGTTCACATTGTACCTCATGCAACCCTTCCCTATCTGCCATTCAAAGCAGCCATAGTTCTGTCAGAAACAGTACAATGCTGGCAAGGAGGGGATCTGTCATTATCGAGTTATTTCTCTGTGCCTTGCATACCTTCATACATTTAGGGCTTTACAGATTCTAGCAGACATCTCGGTAACATGCTCCTAAAAGTGCCTCTGCTTAGGTCAGGGGCCATCTATAGCCACCAAAGCATGGGCTCCCTCTCCTGTCCTTTGCTCTAGGCTGCAAGTGCTCCTAGGGCTCAGACCTTCAGTGCTCAGCAGCCCCTTCATACTCCCTTCTCCCAGCTCAGATACTTGGACTTGCTGCCCCCATTCACTCCTCTCTTTTATTGCCAGGAATCTGCACACGCTTAGCTAGATTTCAAACCACATTCAGACTCAAGAGTCACTGAAAAGGAGTTGGGCAGAAACTTCATGGGCTAGTGAGCTGCTTGGCTTAGCTGCAGGCCAAGAGTTGATGCCAGATTGGCCCTGGTCCTACAGAACTGCATGGAGTGGGAGGGCTGATGTATGCACATAGTCTTTCCCTGATCTTGGGGCCCAAATTAACATCCTCTCTATGACTTAAGGCTCCATCCTGCTCCCAGTCAGTGACTATGTACAGAAGTAGGGTGGACAGTGAAGTCCCTTGACCATCGCAGGACCTTCTGGTGCTCTTACACAGCGAAAAGACAGACATCAAAAAGAAAACTTACATGACAGCTCTTCATGTCAAGGTGTCATCATATATGGAACACTTTGCTAGGTCTTTTGATTAAGATTATTGTTACAAAACCAACTCAGATCCTCAAATAACTCTGCCATTGGACACAAGAGAGAAATCTTTTGGGAAGTTGAACTGCCTCTCATCAGCTCCCCCATAGCATCTGAATTCCTGATAGTTAGGACACTCAAAACTCCACAGAAAATGAAGAGAGCTGATAGTCCCTTGTTCTGCTCTTCATATGTACAGCAGAGAGGCAGTCTACAGATGAACAAGGGCCCTGTCTAGCTTCCTTCTGCAGCTCTGTCCTGCAGGGCAGCAGGGGAGAAGTCTGTGCGACAGGGCAAGTAGACATATGGCTTCAGGCCACTGGCTCCTGAAGGGACCCTTGGGATTAGAAATGTCCTTGTCCCACCCAGGACTTGAGGACACAGAGCAAACCACAAGGCTCTGAGAGAAACTGCAAAACCTAAGACGCTTTAAGAACATGGGTGCTGGAGGAGGGAGGCTAGAGCAGCAGCTGCACAGAGGAGGGGCTGACACAGTTGCTGATCCCTGAGCCCAGACACCTCTCATACATCCTATGTATGCACTGTGCAGAGCACAGCGACACGCAGGCAGGCCCACTGTGGAAGTAGCTTGAGGAGGTGGCAGGACACAACAGGAGCAAGGCTCTAAAGTCACACTAAATAGCACACACACTAGAGGGTGACATTGGGTGAGAAAGATTCAGGGGCAAAGCAATGAGTATTTTTTACATGGCAGCCTCCAGTGAGTAGAACTTGCCCGGACCATCAGCACCCACTGAGAGCCAACACGGCTTTCTGCACATGACTAGTACACAGAATGAGGATAACAGAACGTACTTCCTGAACATGGTTCAACTTTAGCACAGCACTCCCAGAGTCTTCCTGTGTGCCTAGCCCTGCACGGGGACTACACACACAGTGGGTATCCTACTTGGCCCTTATTCCAGAAAGAGACATCAGGAACAAGGCACACACTGCAGGCTCTCAGGGAAGCACAGTACTCAGAAGGCCGAAGGCCTCAACCACATCATAGCATAAAGGTCTCAGAAGCAAAACCCAGTTGGGGTTCCTTTCTTTGTGGACACCCTAGACCCACACAGCCTTGCAGGCTGGGACTGGAGCAAACAAAGCTGCCCTTCAGGCCATGACTTTCAGGACATAGCAACCATCGTCAGTGACAGTAGACGGGAATCCACAGAACAGAACATTTCAGAACATTGTCCACATTGTCATGATGGTTCTGCTTCATGGAGCCTCTGTCTCAGCACACACAAGTTGATGTTCTACTGTCACCCTCTAGTGTCCTGTTATGGAGCATTTTGTAAGCCACAATTAAAAAGATAACTGAACCCCCAACCTAGAATCTGAGATTCCTGTGGAAGGTTTCTATAAGACCAAGTAGATATTTGGGCTTCTGGCTGTGTGGAGGGTCTGCCTCTCAATGATGCTTGTTCTGTGCTCTAAGTCAGAAAAATTCAAGGTCTCAGGGTTGAGAGTCAAATATAGATAAATTAGAATGGCAGGGAGCCACCTGGGCACTCAAAATGTTCGTAGGAGAGGGGGGAAATCATCTGTTAAACAAAGGTATCCTTTTAAAAGGGCATCTGAAACATTTATATGTAGGACAGGCAGATGGGACCGCAGAATATCCCAAATGAAAGCCAATCCAAGCCTGGTGTTTAAATTCCACAGCAACATCAGCTCCAGTGGCTTCTGCTGCAAGTGCAACCACCAAACCCTCATACATTAAGTTGAACCCAGAACAGTTTCCAGGTTAAAGCAGAGGCCACACAATGGATATCTGACACTCATTCCCAAGGATGTAGACAGGTCTGCTCTATCAAGTGGTTTGGCCTGGGCTTTGTCAGCAATTAGAATTATCTTCTATAAGTTCTCTTGCCTTCTAAAGAAAAAATGAGGAGAAACTGAAACCATCCAGCACTCTGTCCAAAGTAGCTAACAAGCTCATTTTACCTCTCTGAGTTAGTGTTGCAGTCCAGATGGGCCTTCTGGCCAAGTGACATCTCTCCCACAAAAAAACTCCTTTCCAAGACAGAGTAGTCACCCTGAAGTGCCTTGAACAGGCAATGATCATGGTCTCTGCTGGAGTACAATTAGAGAGATTCCCTGGCCCTTGTAGACCATGGTGCAGTATGTCATGTCTGGCTGGGGCACAGGGTTCCTGAGGCATATTACTCTACCACATGACAACTGTTCCTTGTAGCACTCAGGTCTCCTGGCCTGTCACCTTGCCCTTGTCACCTGGTACTCAGGAGGGTGACACAACTACATCTCTATAAAGACTTAGCTGATCTACTGCTTAAGCCCATAATTCTTAAGCCTCCTACTTACAGCTCTCAGGAAACTCTATTTCAACCTCCCAGAGGCCCTTCAAAATCCCCATGCTCAAAGTCAAGTCTGGTCCCTCTGTGTTTTAGATATCAGCTGCTGGCACCCTGGCAAGTCCACAACACATTCCTAATACCTGCCAATGACTCCTCTCCCTCATTTCTACCACCCGTGCTTTCCTTCGCTGAGCTCTCGCCCAGGAACTCCTGCCTCCCAAGCTGCATCAAGCTGGCTTAGACAACAAGCACAAACTGTCCCATGTCCTATGGCACAGCTTAGCCTCTGAGATCCAGATGTTCTGGCTTCTCAAACTTCCCACCCTTATCCTTATCCTTCTGCAATGGTCCCCAACACCATCAGCCTAGCTGCTATGCTATACCGAGGCCCCACATGTTGTTCCTCACACCTCCGAGAGCCTAGATTGAGGTCCATTGCCTCCTCTCTCCTCTTCTCTCTCAGTCTCTCTAGCTGGGCAGTGTTCAAAGCTCTGAGCCCCACATGCTGCTTCTCCCTGCCACACTAAATCAAGCCCCCATGTTACACAGTGGACCTTTAGTAAAAGGTCTGGCACAGACTTGCTGCCCAGAGACATCGTATTTAACGGATTGGCAATAATGCTTTAAGTACAGATAGGTCGAAGACTGAGGGAGTCAAGAAGGCCAGTCAAGTCAAAGACTATGACAAAGAGCCTGGAGAATAAATAATAGGTGTTCAAAGCAGAGGGGAACTGGGAAGCCAGAGAAGGAAATCCAATGAGTCCTCCAAGAAGCTGGCAGTGACAACAGGAAAGTAAGCAAGGATGAGAAGCATTCTGGAAACCAGAAAAGCTGAGTCTTACCAATCGATTAGGTAGATGTCTGCAGTTAAGTTGTTTTTCTTGAAATGCGCAAACAATTTCGGCAAGTTTTCTTCAAAGAATACCTCAAATGCAGCAAAGTAAGTCAACATCTAGGAGACAATGTTAAACACACTAGTAAACTAGTCGTCAGCATGATTTTCCAATTCACAGATTCAAGAGCTTTGCATACTTAGAATATAATAATTGTTATCCAGGTAACATGCAGATAAGTATAACTCTCCCTCTAAGCTTACCAAGGGCAGCTCAGTTTACATCCCATCATTTCTTCAGGTTACAGGGGAAGACACTGAAACCCACAGCAGGTGCTTAACTGGCCACACAGGGGCAAAGCACTGTGCCTGGTAGAGCTGGGACTTGAACCATGCCCTGTAATGCTATGAAAGTTGCAGGAGCATTGTGTGAGACAGCTGGGAAAGCGAGGCTGCCTGCTGTCTAGACCTGGCACATCCAGAGGGAGAGACAAGACTAGAGTCTGAGGGAAGAGCAACGCAGCTCCAGCTTTAACATGCAGGCCTTGACCACCGTGAATAAACACACTACAAGAAGAAAGCAGCAACAGGTCAGGCTCATACAAACTTTGTAAGAAAAGAAAGCAAGCAGGGACGGGATACAGACAGCATGAAGCAACCAACATAAAGGAAGAAGAGCTCCTGCTGGGTGGGAGTAGAGATTGTCCACCAGGGGCAGAGGCAGAGCCCAGTCCTGACTTTATATTCATTTTCATGACAGGACTACACTGTAGAGTGAGTGCAGGGGGGCATGAGGCAATGTCTAGAGATGCTTGTGTGTGTCGGCCTCCAATGAACAGGAAACCCCACTGCAGTTATCTGGCCTAAAAGTCACCAGTACTGCCCAGAGCAAAGGTTCCACTCAACAGCTCATGCTGCTTCTCCCTTTCTTCATTCCATATTCAAGAGAGAAAGGTGAGGGCTGGTGAGATGGCTCAGCAGGTAAGAGCACTGACTGCTCTTCTGAAGGTCCTGAGTTCAAATCCCAGCAACCACATGGTGGCTTACAACCACCCATAATGAGATCTGATGCCCTCTTCTGGTGTGTCTGAAGACAGCTACAGTGAATTATGCCAGAGAGAGCAGGGCCATCCTGAGTTCAATTCCCAGCAGCCACATGATGGCTCACGGCCATCTGCACAGCTACAGTGTACTCATACACATAAAGTAAAGTAAAAAAAAAAAAGAAAGAAAGAAAGAAAGAAAGAAAGAAAGAAAGAAAGCTGAAATTGGCCGAAGCAGGTACCATCTGACTATATAGAGAATGGGAAAGTTAGAGTGTGGTGGGATGGTGCACACCTAGAACTCTAGCAGTCAGGAGGCTGAGACAGTAGGCTTCTGCATTCAAGGCCAGCTGGCTTATCAGGTAAGACCTTGTTCCAAACCAAGAACAAATTAAATTGATATCCAGGACTAATGCAGACACTATAAAGTCAGTAAGTTAGCAGCAATAAGCTGCTCAAGGGTGTGAATCTCTCCTGAAGATGTCACTCTTTTCTCGAAGAGGAAAGTTTTCATCTGCTTGTGAAAAGAATCCCTGTAACTACTCAGTTAAGAAAACTTAAAGCACAGTGTGAGCCAGGCCTGTGGTGCGCTCCGTATCCCACAAGTTGGGAGGCTATAGCAGGGGACCAGGAGTTTGAGGCCAGCCTGGGCTACACAGTAAGACCTTGCCTCAAAATATTTAACAAAACAATGATAAAAACACTAATTCATGAAGGTCCTGCCCATAAATGATGGTGTTTATGAGATTAATTCCCTACTATTACAGAGTGACTGCAGCACTAGGTGTCCTTCACACTCCTTACACAGCAGTGTGACACAGCTGCACTGGGTCTTGGCAGACTTACTTACCACCCCATTTCCCCTTATCCTATTTTAAACCCTTCTAATATTTACAACTATAAATAATTATGTAACAACAATCTCTCTACATAATGCTTTCTTCACAATTATGACTTTTCTCAGAACCAATTCTTACAAGAACTTTGTACCAAAGCCACTCTCAGCTACAGAAATGGAATACCAAATAATCTTCCTGAGGTCATAGCTGGCACTCCCCTAACAGCCAGAGTGAGCAGCAGCTTCAGAACAAGAACATCTGAGGAAGAAGTGCCCAGCTGACATGTATCATCAGATAGTTGAGGTCTGGACAGACCAGTGGTACTGACCAGGCAATCAAAGCAACGCCAGCTTAGAAGCTGATGAACTAGTGAGTTTTCTCACAGAAAGAACAAGGCTTGGACCTGGAATGGATTCAAACCTCAGCTCTCCCACGTACCAGATATGTCTTGGACAACCCACTTCTCTCCTCAGTCTGTCCCCGCATCTGGACTAAGCAGAGGACTCAGCTGTGAAGTTTGTGGGGGGTGGGGGAGGCGCTCGTCTTAAAGGCCACCAATGGTAAAGGCCATCTGCACAGCATACTAAAGCACTGCCCCACTGGAGTATGGGAGCATGGCCAGGAGCACACGTTTCTCCTGTGTGTGTTCCACTGTGACAGTGAACAGCACCATACATCAGCCCCGCCCCCCGCCCTCTGCTCAACAGTTAAGGAGAACCTGCTGCTGCATCTCCCTAACCCAAAGAGCACGTGCTTGCACAGAAACCCCCTTCCACCCTCATAAAGAGTACAGTGTTTCAAGACACTCTCTCTAGGAGAATGCCTTAATCTGTTCATGTGAGGGTGACGGCCCGTATGTTTCCACTCTTAAATTCAAGTGTTCCCTTCATTATTAACAGCCCATTAGAAAGGGAAAATGCATTTCCTGCCTTGAAAAGACAGAATGGTTACACAGTTCTCGCTGCCTAAAGACATGGTACTAGGATATACAAAGAGCATACTCACAAGGCCATGGTCCACTCGGAAAAATGCCATTTGACAAGGTTTATTCAAAAGATTAGAAAAAGCAATAAAGGCATCTGCAGTATCGAGGTTCAAGATCAACACTGCAGCTATAAAGGACATGCCCTGAACCTGGAGGACGAGAGAAAGGTTAGGTTAACTAATGTGGCCACAAAGGTATTTATCATGAGAAACCAAACACCTTCTCACTAAAAGGTCCACACAACTACCCTTTCACTACCTAAATAAAACCCTGTCAGAGCAGACCCACCCTCCACAGAGCCACAGCTCTGGCCATTAGCCACCTGCATCCCCTCCATCCCCTACCCCCTCCTAATGGAAAACCATAAGCCAACCCCCCACACACACCTTAGGCCTTTGGCATCTGAAATATTGCCCTCTGGTATGTGCCATGCTGGTGTGGTACTATGGTAACATATATGAATTTAGCAGGCTTAAGACCATGCACACATACACATCTGTTAAACCACAGGAGTAGCAGCAGCACACTTTAGAAAAATGGTTAATGGTAAAGCCTTTTCTATTTAATGTCAGGGGTAAATTACGTGCAAAAAGTAAACAACACCTCTAGTTAAAATGTGATGCATGTCACAGAGCAGCTGCATCAGCCCAACTTGTCCAAGGAAACTGAATCAACTTATTTATCTCAAGACTTTTCATACTCCTCAAAAAGCCACAATGACATTCAATATAAAAGATGGGCAATGTTTTGACTTTCTTTATAGACAATAACATCATAAAAAAACTGGAAAACATGACTTACATAACCCACATCCGGCCGGTAACAAGTATAAGCGCCCAAAATACTGTGCAACATGTCATGATATGGACCGCCCTAAAAGGATTGACATACAAGATCAACACATGCGTAAGTAATGTTAGTCTCAGAACGGCATCTAGTAACACTGCTACCTTTGCTACTGTCACCCTGCTGGTCACGCATGAGGGACTTTGCTGAGCATTATGCTGGCAGCAATAGATGCATTAATGCAATTAATAAATGAGCTAGTAACTTGTTGTTAATGGAGAAATCTGCAATTCTGTCTATGAAGCTGCTCTACAAAAGCTGAAGGGTCAGCTGTGCACAAGACCCTCATGAAATGCCCTGCCTTTGGCCCCTGTTATAAAGTCAGGCTTCATTCAAGTTCAGTAGGTAAGCTAGATGGCCAGGACTCCTCAGAACAAGTGACAAGGCTGTTGAGACTTGGCCTCGCTTTCCTGCCTGTCACTGTTTCCTCTGCATCTTTTGAACAGCAGCTTTGGAAAGCATGTTCTAAGTCTTAGCTCCTAGTAGATGCTATTTCATTTCATGCACTCTCCCAGCCCCTTCCCCACCTGCTAAGATCTCCATTTGCTCTTCTTGTAACTTGTTACAAAACTGTCAGCTTTCCCCACTTAACTGAACAAAGAGAGAAGGCTAGAGCTGCCCTACACTGTTGTGAGTGTGCCACAGACACTGTAAAGGGACTGACTGGACCCATCTGAAGCTCTTATCGCCTACCACACAGCCTCGGTTAATGCAGGAATAAATATGCTTTCTGGCATATGACTGGGCAGTCACTCCACAGGTGCCTCTGGGTGCTTACAAAGGAGTGACAGGAACCAGATGATCATATTTTTTTGTTGTTTTGTTTTGTTTTAGTTGGTTGGTGATAGGGTCTCACTGTATATCCCAAAATAACCAAACCCTATTAATCTTGACTCAGCCTCTTAAGTGCAGGATTTACAACTCCCAGCATAGACTATTACATTTTCTCTATAAAAAAAGCTATATCAAAGAATAGGACTTTCAAAGCACAAAAAGCCAAATAAAGAAAATACAGTGAGGTGGGGGAAAGGCAACATGCAGGGCTAGGGACAATGGTGGCAGATCCATGAGCTGACCTGAGGGCTAGAGTGACTGCAGAGAAGTTCTATGTGACCTGAGACTGAGGAAAACTATACTGATCTTTCCTTAGAGGATTTTCCATCTTGTCATTCCATCCCCTCATAGTAGTGCCAGCTCCTTTTCCTCGGTGCCCTCGCTTCTGCTGGGCGCTCAGGTTGCCCCTACCGCCAGCCTACTGGTCTCTACTCCCAAGATGCTAAAAGTCTCGGGGGCCCACTGACTAAGTCTCACTTAAAGGAAGCCTTGGAGAACAACCTACCCAGAAGGGACCAGCGCTTCCATCCATGGCCCTTCTTCTGAGCTCACCCATTGCTCCTAGGTAAGCACCAAGGGACTGTCCATTTCAACATTTCTGAAGCCTATTTCAGGGGTCATGTTCCAGGAGAAGCCCCCACAAACCCCAGTAATGCAAAGCTGGGTCCTCAGCCTCTGCAGAGGCCTTATAGGCTCTTAGGGCTCCATGGCACTGAGGTGTGGCCCACAGCACACAGTAGGACCTTCAGGAACAGAAGTCTGTCCTGCTTTGCTGAGTCCTACTTGTTTCCTCATCTCAAATCTCTTAAGTTTTACCCCTGCTAATGAGAAAGGTTATGAAGCTTTTCTCAGGCAGGCAAGAGACCAGGCACCACAAGCTCGCCCTAAAGACTCCCAGGGCTCCATTTCTGGGCTGTCCTAGTGAAGAGTCTTCAGCCTTTGGTGGACCGCACTGTCATTTAGCTTCAAACATAGCCCAAGATAATTAGCTGTCAGTATAGCACTGATGGCTTCCCTCTGTGCATCAAGTACTATGAACTAAACTGTAAGGCTGTGGAGATCATCCTTAGTCACAGATGAACAAATTAAGGGGCAGAGAGATTAAATGTTTTACCTCAGGCCAAACTACTAGCAAGAAGACAACTGATTGTAATCAAACCCAATCTGTGAGATCAAAGTCAACCTCCTTCATAAAGCAGCACTGCCTAATCTCCTTCAATAGCAGGAGTTACAGGAATTTCACAGAGATGGGAAGGCCCAAGTATTCTGAAATCAGAAGGCCTCCAAGGAGATGACCAGGAAGTGGGTTGCAAGGTATGGGCCGAGGCCTACGGAAGCCAGTGGGAGGAGAAAGACAATTCTGAAGAAGACTGCCCAGCTGAGTCCACACCTGTCACCAAGCCCGAGCAGTATTCCCAGAGGTTAGACACTAGGCCAAAATTCTGGACAGCTATAAAGCTATACAGACTTTTTCCCTTGTCTTTGACTGCAAGAGTCCTGAAAACTCAATGCAACATTTTCAGATGTATTAAGACACAGGAAGTGGGCTAGAGAGATGGCTCAGCGGTTAAGCGCACTGACTCCTCTTCCGAAGGTCCTGAGTTCAAATCCCAGCAACTACATGATAGCTCACAACCATCCGTAATGAGATCTGACGACCTCTTCTGGTGTGTCTGAAGACAGCTACAGTGTACTTACATATAATAAAAAAATCTTTGGGCCAGAGCGAGTGGGGCCAGAGCAAGCAGAGGTCCTGAGTTCGATTCCCATCAATCACATGATGGCTCACAACCATCTGCATGGACAGCTACAGTGTACTCATATACAGAAAATAAATAAATAAATCTTTAAAAATAAAAATAAAAAAAGATACAGGAAGCCAAGAGAAAATAAAAGCCCCATCAGGTACCACCAGGGTCCTCATCTTACCCCTGCTCTATGGAATCACTGAGACAGCAATGCCCCTGTCACTGGAACCTAAAGTCTCCTCTTGGCCGCCCCTCCCCAAGCATCCACAGTACTCAGACTGGCACTGCCCTTGAAGCTGGCTAGTCCCTGATGCCCGACCAAGTCACTCTCCCTGCCTGCTTCTCAGCCACAGTCCACAGTCCACAGCCCTAGAACTCTGCCCTCTACATACTCTGCTCTTGTTGAGGAGCAGTCCTCACCAATGCTGCATTCACTAAACTGAGAACCCGTCTAGGGAGGCTGCAGGGACAACTGTGTCTTCCACACTCATCCTTGCACAGGAACAGGGTCCCAACACTACTGCCCCAGTTGTACTTCTGCCTGGCACCTGCTCTCTGCCAGACAGCAGTAATTAAACCTAGTGTATGCAGACAAAACCACTCCCTTCCTCCTGGATATCACCTCCAATTCTCCACCCCTCAAAAGACAGTGCTTCTCTTATGCTGTCAAGGCTGTCCAGCCCAACATTCATCCTAAGCCTACCTAAAGTCAATGTTCTGAGCCTGTTCATTCTGCAGCCACTTAACCAACTCATGCCAGTTTGTTACACCCCCCCCTTCCCTAATAAGCCACTGTGTATTAGGCATGTCAACAAACTGGGAACCATGATGCATGACTGGTGATTCCAACAGGATCAGCAGGCAAGGTGGCTGGAAGGAGGCAGGGCAACCAGAAGAGGTGGGGGAGGCTGCAGTGGCGACCTACAATGCCTAGGCTCTCGAACAGAGAAGGGAAAGATGGAGAACTATTATGAAGGTGAGCTGGTGATATTCCTAGCTTACAAGAAAGAGGCCTCAAAGGACATCTCTGGATGTATATCTCCTGACTCAAAGAATACAAGGCCTTGAGAGAGAACTCTGTCCAAACCCCCTCTCATCTGTACCCCAATGACTGAGGAGAGGTCTTTCTTGATCCACTAACATCCAGACAAGAATCCATCCCCAAACCTCATGGCTCATCATCTCAGAAACCCCACCACCTCTGCTCAGCCACTCATCCTGGCTAGCCCAAGGCTATGGGGCACTGGTTCCTGACTCTCCTTTCAGCAGGTCCCTGAAATCACATTGAGGCTCCCACAAAATGGACACAGCTAACTACAGTCCTAACAACACAAAAGCACCAAGGAACTCTGACAACACAACCACTCATAAGCCCTTCTGCACCACCTGCCAAGGCTCTGCCATGCACACTTTACAAAAAGAACCAATTGCCTTTAAGGCAGAAGTATGATCAGGAAGAATCAGTTACACATACTTTAAGCATCTAAATGCATTGTCCCTGACCCCCACCTTATTCCCCCCAAAACCCTAACTAACCTTTCAAACACAACTACAAATACATGCAATTCAGTATTAATAAAATTAATTAATTAAACAGGGCACACTTGTGACAAATCCCCACCACTTACTTGCTGGAAAATGCAGAGATTAGGAAATGTTCGAGAAATGTCCAGTTTAATAAGCTCCAGACTGGCCTCTCTGTCTGCTGCTGAAAACCCAGCATCTGTCAAAAAAGCAAAAGTCATTGCACGCCTCAGCACAGACATGGGTCATTACCAGGCTCTGAAGCTTTATAACATGAGACATGGAGAGAAGCTCTTCCCAAGTACAGATCGATTACGCCTCACCTACACAGCGTTCACCTTCATAAAGTGTTCATGGCAAGTACAGAATCTCTCACTCTGGGGATCAAAATGCCTCATGGCATGAGCTGGAACATCATCAGATTATTTTCTAGAATCTAAAAATCAAAATCTAATTTGATATTTGAACCCAGGTGCGAGGAATCATAACAAAGACAGCCTTTCACCTAAACAATCTCTGGTGAAAATGTTGTTATGGGTTGCCTCAAAACCTTAAAAGTAAAACTATACACGATTCAGCAATCCCACCCCTGGGTGTGCAACTAAAGGAAATGGGAATGGTATCTGCTAAGACCATGCATGTCCATGTTCACTTCAGCACTATGCATGGTAGTCAAGAGACTCAACAACCTACTTGTCTGTCTGCAGGGAAGCAGATGAAGAAAAGGTAGCAGATATGGACAGCAGATGGGCTCAGGGGCATTGTACCAAATGAATAAACCAACCGCAGGAAGGTAAGGACTGTGTGACATCATTTGTACACTCAGTCTAAAAGAGCTGAACTCTGAGTAGCAGGAAAACAGAACAGGTTTACCAGAGGCAGGGGAGGATGGAGCAGGAAGGAACCAGGGAGATACTGGTCAAAAGGTAACAAACTTTCAGATAGGAGGAAATCCTACAACATGATGGCTGTAGCTAGTTATACACTGTATCCTTGAACTAGGCCACAGGAGCAGAGGTAAAGTGCTTTCCCATTGAAAAATCCCAGGGAAGGGGTTCAGTTAGGGACACAGATCAGTAACAAAAAGATGACCTAGCATCTAATTTGCTATTACTTATCAACAACAATGAGAAAAATAAGTGCTGAGGTAGAACGAGAGGAGCGATCTATGTGAGGTAATGTGAGGCAATATGGATTAACTTTATACTTTCATCTTAAATGTTGAAATCCCTAAAGTATAAAAATCCTGAAAATATAATTCTGAATTTTTAAAAACATACTTAAAGGCATTTACTTACATTTTTATCATGCTATAAATGCTTCAAAATATGTACATGATAGACACACATGACCTTGTCAATTTATAAATTAAAATAAAAATAGGAACAGCTTATGTTTAAATATTCATAATGGCGCGACAAGTCACACTGCCTAGCCACAGAGGTATTGCTGTGCCAATGGATCTTTCCTCTGATCTCACAGATACAAACTGCTGGGTCCTCTGGAAGCCAACACTCAATGAACCAGGCTACCAGGCAACTTTAATTAGAAGCAACTGGTTGTGAGCAGGAGACACAAACCCTCTCAGGAGCTGTGGGGTTCTATTTCTTCTAAAAGCTATTTGCTTTCCATTTTTGTTTTTTAACAGTTCTTTTGCCCCAGGCCACACTAGCTGGTGAGGAGTACTGCTGCGAATGGCCACTCAATGAGGGAAGAGCTGTACCTTCATTCTCCACTTCTGAGCCTCCAGTGCTGAGGGACCGCCACCGCTCCTTGGCCCGAGCAAGACAGATGTCAAAGAGCTCTGAAAGAAAAGCTTCTGGTAAGTAAGTCTTACATGTTCCCTCAAAACGACCAGAGAACATACAACTATCTCTTTCTCTAAACAGAGTAAGGCATTCTTCTGACGATTTCTTCCCCTTTAGCCTGAAAGACTGCCATTTACAAAAGAAAAGAAGGTCATGCACACTGCCACAAGGCTTGGTGCCCTCCTCTGCTACACAGTCACCTACTTCATATCTTGCTCTGACCTTCTGTGACTGGCCCACTGCCTCTCAGATGACCAGTCTCTTGCTTACCTCTGTATCCAGACCAATGGCCTGGGGACTGAAGAAGAGTCAGTCAATGTCTCATCTATGGACTAAGGGGTGGATGGACAGAGTCTATCTGGTTTCTAACAAGTTTGAGTCATAATCTCAAAAAAGGAAAAAAGCTTTATTCTGAAATCCTTAAGGTCTAAAATCCTGAAAATGCAATTCTAAAAAAAAAAAAAAAAGAAAGAAAGAAATTTACTTATATCTTAAGAGGGAGGTTTGAGAAACATAAAAACAATAGAATACTTCATGTGTGCTTTGTGTAACAAAATAAGCATCAATACTACTGTAAGCATCACAGACGATGAAGGATATTATATGCCTGTCATAAGCAGATGACTTACATGCACAGAAATATGCTGAAAAGCAAAGTATATGAATAGCTATCATTATGGTTCATAACTGTGCACTAGGCTTCCTTACTGTGGCCACGTGAAACACTGGCCAGGAGACCTAAATCTTTAGTCAAAACTGAGATGGGTTACCACTGCATATACAGTCATCCAAAGAGCCTAGAATTTAGAGAATGTTCACAGATGCAGATGTCCAAAAGGACATCTCTCACTCTACTATGCTTGCAGACAGAAGCCTAGCATAACTATCCTGAGAGGCCCCACCCAGCAGCCAGTGGAAGCAGATGCAGAGACCCACAGACAAACATTAGACCAAGCTCAGGCAGTCTTGCAGAACAGTCGAAGGAAGGACTGAGGGACCCGAAGGGGATAGGGACTCCACAAGAGCACCAACAGAGTCAAATAACCCGGACCCTTGGGGGCTCCCAGAGACAGACCACCAACCAAAGAACAAGCCTGGGCTGGACCTACCCTCTGCCCCCGCACATGTATAGCAGATGTGCAGCTTGGTCTTCATGTGAATCCCCCAATAACTAGAATGGGGGCTGTCCCTGAATCTGTTGCCTGCCCGAGGATCCCATTCCCCTAACTAGGCTGCTGCCCTGTCTGGTCTCAGTGGGAGAGATTTTTCACTTAGTTCTGCAGTGACTTGATGTGCCAGGGTAGGGTACCCTGGGGCTCCCCCTTCTTACAGGAGAAGGGGATGGGTGGAGAAGCTATGTGACAGGGAGATGAGGAAGAGGGGGACTGTGATCAAATGTAAAGTAAGTAAATTAATGAATGAATGAAAAACAGAACAAAAGGACATCTCCTTCTGGACTAAGAAGATTCTTCTTGCATGCATACAATCTCACACATAAACAACACCACAGTAACACACTTTCACATGGTCAAATCTGCAAGAAATTTGTAAAATGAAATAGGGCAATCTGAAGTTTGTAGACAATTTCTACATTGAATATCACAGACCACAAGGGCTGAAGAGATGGCTCAGAAGTTAAGAGCACTGACTGACCTTCAAAAGGACCTGGATTCAATTCTAAGCATCCACATTGTAGCTCACAAGCATCTGTAACTCCAGTTCCAGGGGTTCTAACACCCTTTTCTGGTCTCTGCAGGTACTGTAAATGTGGCACTCAGATATACATGCAAGCAAAACACCCATACCCACAAAACAAAACAAAAATAAAATCAAATCTTAAAGGCACACACACACACACACACACACACACACACACACACACACAACAGCACACACACAACAGCACAACAACCTGCAAAAAACTGCTGATAATTTGGGTGGCTTAAAGACAAAAGAGAGTAAAGGACAGGAAACCATTTTCCAGGGGTAGAATACCGACAGCTCCATGAAGGTAGCCTACAAAAGCTGACAGCACATCAAGTTGCGCTCTCCTGTAGGCCATGGAAACTGTCCTTGGAGATACGCTCATTTTCTGTGTGTCACTGCTCCTTCTCAAATGCTTCTAGGACTCACCATACACAGTGGTAACTGACCCTGAGACACTTGCTGCATGGCCCCCAGGACAGTACTTCCCGCACCTACTCCACCTGCACTCAACAAACCACAGAAGCAGAAGCTGCAGGAGCAGTTCCACCCACCAGCCTGTAACATTGTTGCCAGCTTCTAGAAGTATCCCAGCCAGAAACTGCTGACCTCTTCAGATATATGCGCTTGAGTTCCTTAAAAGCTTCTGAATGTCACTAGCTTGGAGAAACACCACTGCTGACAATGCTTTAAAAAAACAAAACTCACAAAACTGGCATTTTAGATCCTGCTGCTTTGCATGATCAATCCTTCCAGAGAATTTGGGTTTCTACCTCTTCTGCATGAAAATTGCTTTTGGAATTCAATTTCCAGGATTTTTAAACTTTCAGACCTATGATTTCTGAGACTAAGATGCACACTGCCTTCAAATAAGGACACAGGAGCTTGCCACCCAGATGGCACAGGATTCCTCATCTCGCTGCTGAGGGAGGGGGATAGAAACTGGTGCTCTGAACAGGCAGAGCTCTCAAAGAACGACAATTCCTGATGTCAGAATTGTCACAATAGTCTTCAAATCTTTTCCATATTCAGATCCTGTGTTTTCAGCAGCCTTGCTCCTCAGGCAGTTGCTAATAATCAGATAATTTCAGCTTCCCAATAACCACTGCAGGCTGCAGACTGGGCCCCTGGAGCCCCACAAACTATGCTCACGACTCAACAGCAAGCCATGTCCCATGTGTTGGGTTTGTCTCGGCGCCCAGCTCCTCCGTAACTCCTACTCCCTATACCTCTGGCTTGTTTGATTCCCAGGTCCCATACGCTGAGGACTGCTCACCAATCACTGCCTTTCTCTGAGTGTTTGCCACATCACCTTTTCCATCATTTACTTTGCAGGGTAGAGCCAAGCACAGCTGCCTTCACGTGTTTTGCTAAGTGTAACTCATCCTAATGATCCCGTCCTGGCTTTATGACAACCCTAACATGCACACAACCTATGCTGGTGAGCCATGGCAAAGCGGCACAGTTATGACACACCGTTTTATATTGTACTCTAAAGAGAAACACAGACGTGTCCAGGGCTGGGGTCTAGAGCATGCACTGGGACCTCTGCCCACACAACCTCCAGGTGGCCTGGCAGATTTAGAAGCACATGTTCTTCTTAAAAGCTGAACAATTGGAAATTTGCTGCAACTTAACCTAATCGGACTATTAAGACTTCCTGGAAAAGTCAGGCTCAGAATTCAAATTAGGGCTTCGATTAAAACATTCTTGTCATTCTCAGAAGAGCACACAAAACTACTGTATGGAATGCTTATTGTCACACTTTCTGGAACACACAGTGTGCCTCCAGGCATGTCGACCTCCCCTGCATCCCACTGGTCAATCTTTCCACCTCTCAATTCTTCTCCCTTATCTCTGCCTGGAAGATCTACCCTCCCTTCCTGATTCAGCTATTTGCTTTATTAAACTAATCAAAAGGAGAGGAATGTGTATGTTTACAAAATATTGAGGCAGGTGATGGTCCATAAGAATAACAATACCAAAATCTGGATGGACAGAAATCTATTGGACAGAAATCAACATTAGAATAATACAAAGACAACCTTCACACAGTGTATGAAAATGGTATCCCAACAGCATGTGCGCACTAGGGCTCACCTCACAAGTGAAGAACTTATTAGAAGGAGAGACTGGGTATAAATGTGTCTATGTCTGAGCTCATAGGCCCTCCCCCACAGTTTTACTGTCGCATGTACAGTAGTGATAGAAAGGTGACACTCTTCTCTCAAGACCCCAACTCCTACCTCTTTTTAAACTTCAACTTATTATTGTACATATACAAATGTGTGATGGAGGAAGAACTCCCATGTGCCACAACACACATGTGGAGGCCAGAAGACAACTTTGGAGTCAGTTCTCTCTCTCTCTCCCTTTGTATGTGTTCCAGGATCAAACTTGCAGCACTAGGTTTGCATGGTATGTGTCTTTCCTGCTAAGCAATGCTACCAGGCCCCCAGCCCCAATTTCAAAGTACAAGCCTGTCTTCCCTACGTGTGAGGACTGGATGTTTTGTTTTCCTCGGGGGAGGGGTTGCTTATTTGTTACTGGATTTTGTTGTTGTCAACTGCTCCCCCACACATTCCCCCCAACACACACAGCTCAAGCGCTAAGAAGCAGGCATGAGCACCATGCCTGCCCAAGAGTGAGGCTTAGTTGTGCTATTGGGCCCTGGGTCTTCCCAGGTCAGAACCAGCCAAAAGTAGAATGAGAACCTTGACCCCACACACACTGGTCACAGATATGGAACACAATGCCTAACCTTTTTCAAGAAGAAAATGAGGTCCCAAGAGCTTCCTGAGACCAACACAGCTGGCGTTTAATGAGACATGAGGTAGAGAACAGCAGCTGGTTCTTGGCACCCAGCAGACCAAAATCACTGTCTCAGACTGGCTGGGACAAACAGTAAGGTGAGGTCAGAAAGCTGCGTTCATTCACTCAACAAACACTTCAGAGAGGCCTGCTACATCCAGATTAGGCTGGGCATAAATGACAGAGCAGATGGCAATACAGTAAGGCCACTCTAGTGGGGACAATGGACAGGACACAGCATTCATAGATAGACATAAGCTATACAGAGTGAGAGCCAGGACCAAGGCACAGGTCCTGGGCAAGATGTATACAACGAGCATCATCTGCTCATCATCCAGTTCATCATGGGTTTTAATTTAAGTAAATTAAACCCAGGCATCAGTGAAAGCCACATATTAAATACATACGCACAATATGTTGCATCCCCTTAGCCCCAGGACTGTTGGTGGAGCTTAGAAGGCATTCAAACACACAGATCTTTGCATGCTCAGCAAACTTCTCACTTCTTCTGAGAGGCTAAGATCTATTTCAAGTCACACGTTACACATCTTCTCATACAAAGTTCTTACAATGAAACTTTGGCAGCAGCATTTAGCCAGAAAAGGAGTTTGGAGAAGAAGGTTCCTTGCCCTGCCATCCTCCTTAAAGGAAGCCAGTCATCACCTAACTGACAGCTCTGCTATTCAGTATGGAGACACTACTCAGAACAGAGCTACTATCATGGCAGGAGCTATGTCGTAACCTAACTAAAGGGGTCCAGGACAAGCCATCTGCCTTAAACTGCAGAATCTACCAGAATCAAAGCAGCTTGACCTCTGCCTGCCTGCCAGAGCAGCTTACTTTCAACAGGAGGAAATAGGACTTCCCTGTATTAAGGCTTCATGTTTGATCTGTGTGCGGCTAGAACTCTGACACCCACAGCCCTGCTGTGTCCTATAGATGCATGAGTAAGTCAATCTAGGCTGGTGTGCCAGAGCCACAAAAGCTGAGCGCTTGAGAGATTTGTGGATTTGTTTTGTCTTAAGAGACAGGGTCTCACCCTGTAGCCAAGGCTGAACTTGATCTTACAACTAGCCTTTTGCCTCAGCCTCTCAAGTGCTGGGATTACAGCTGTGTACTACCATGCCCATTTGTTTTTCCTCCAAGTTCCAATACTGGAGAGATTGAGCCCAGGGCTTTGCTTATGCTAGTCAAGCACTCTACCAAGGAGCTAGGTGCTTAAGAAGCATCATAAACAGCTTAAAAATTGGGAACCGGGTCTCCCTCCTTCCCTCACACATTAGCCTCACGTTATGCCCTGTAGATAGCAGCCCTAGCCTCTCTAGGGCTCAAAACAAAACAAAAACACCAAAGGGTATCTTAAGCAAACACCTCCACTCTCCTGTCTGACTCCGAGGAGAACTCTGCCCACCCCACTGAGCCTTAGAGGCCCATGTCTGCTATCCTCTTCAGGAAGCCAGCTCTGACCTCTCAGGCATCTGGAGCAGCCAGCATTGGACCCATTACCCAAATACCCTCTCAAAGAAAACAGATTTACCTGGTCTTTCCACCAGAGCTTCATGGCAGCGGTTGCCATACTCTAATGTGGCAAAAGGGACAGAAGGGAGTTCCAGAACCCCGGGTGAACCTCAATGCCTAGAATCACGCAGGCCACTCACCGTGAGTGATGTTCAACTCGTTGCCAATGGCCAAGCTCCAAACTTTGCCTCTTACACTCGGAGGGATTCCCTGCCACCACAAGTCTCGAACCTTCTTAGAGCACCACCTGAACAGAATGGAAGCATGAGTTTCTAAGTTTGCTCTCGACGGAGGAAGGCACATCTGCATACAAGCCTCACCCCTACTTACCCTTCCCCTCAGGGAGCTTACCCTCCTGACTCTACTGAAATCCAGATAAGACTGCTACAGCTGTGGCAGGTACTGAAGGCACAGCACAGAACACCATAGACCAAAGAACCAAGAAACATTCATTCCAGAACCAGGTTCTGATTGATTGGAAGTTTACACACATGAAGAATTGGAAAGCCTCTGAGCAGAAAACACAGACAGGAGAGAAACAGTAGACTCCTACAGGACTGCAAAGAGCTGCGCACAGGTAAGGAGCACAGGGCATAGTGGAGGCGTGGGGGGCACAGGAGAAGCGTGCAGGCAGTTCTCTTCTACAGAAATGTAGTGGGAAGGGGCCTCACAGGGTAGCTACACACCACTGTAGACATGATGCTAACTGGGGAACAACTAAACAACACAGTCATTCAAGACTGTTGGTCACAATGACTCTGCCCGTACTGCCCACACAGGAAGAAAATAAGATGTACAGCAGATCCTCAGAACTGAGGATGCCACAGCTGCCAGGCGCTGAGGGGTGCCACTCTGTACTGACACTGCAGGTTGACATCAAAGACAAGTGGCTTCCACCCTCAGAAAGAGACAGATGCTTAAGCAGACAGTGCCAGGAGACTCAAGGGAGTCTTCCACAGGTGGGGGCAGGAAATTCTTCCCTGTGAAGACTAAGCCTGAGAAAAACAGGATTTAGAAGGCTAAAGACACTGTAGACAGGTTCAGGACACTGTAGACAAGGAAAGAGCAGGCAAAGGTCCAGAGGTTACAGATTAGCAGTTCCTACTGGGTCGTCCTGGGACAATCTGCAGAGACAGGGCAGGCCATCTCACACAGAAGTCTATCCCTTCAGGTACAAAGTTCAATTTCATATGGAGACTCACAACAAGCTACCAAAACTTTAAGGATGGAGTGACATAGGCATAAGCTTTACAAACATGGCTCAGGCTCTCAAAAGATAAACTGGAAGAGGCTGTCACCATATCCAGTAACTACAGCTACTGCCCACAGACTCTAGGAAGGAGTGGTCACACTAAGCAACACCAGTGAGGCAATGCTTACATGGTTTCCCAGTTAGGCAAGATCTCATTGTTCCAGGTGAGGACGGCATTTCCAATGCTCTCTTCAACCTTGCACCTTTCCTCCAGCTGCTTCTTCCGCCTCTGGGCTTCTTTAAGATCTATAAATCGTAATTAAAGAAAACACTGAGCACCCAGTACTCACCACGCCAGAAAAAGAACAGTGAAGGAGGAGTTGGAGAGGTGACTTAGTAGTTAAGTGTTTGCTGCAAAAGCATGAGACTGGGGTTTAGATCTCAGCATCCACATAAAGGCTGAGTATGAGTGCATGCCTGTGACTCCAACACTGAGCAGAGTAGACAGGAGGATTGCTGGCTGCCAGTCCATCAAAACCCACAAGCTTCGAGGTTAGCAAGAGATCTTGCCTCAAAGAGTAAGATGGACCGCGACAGGACACCTGATGGATGCCCCCTCTGGCCTGGGTTCATGTTTGTGAGAACGCACGAGCACATACGGGGCTGGGGACAGGGTGACAGAGAGAGTGACAGACAGACAGATGGGTGGTGTTGGGTATGCAGCAAATGTCTGCTCTTGATACTCTATAACTTAAGGATTTACTGTGTGAACTCGGGGTCTTGCTATGTGGTCCAGTTTGGCCTCAAACTCAGTATTTTCCTCTTACTCCAGAGTGCCGAGATTACAGTATATGCATCATATCCTACTCCTCATAGACTACAGAACATTCTATCCATCCTTCAGTAAATGTTTTAAGTATAGCTTGTTCTTTTAAAACAGTATACAATCACAACTATAATTCAATGAATACAACACACACAAGCCTATGAAAGCATTCAACCAAACCAACATCATAAGAACACTGAAAGCCCATTGCATTTTCCATCCCACTCTCTCTGAATGTGACCCCCGAAACTCACTTGCAGTAGGTTTTTTTTTTAATTTTATGTGTATAATATTTTGTCTACATGTATATTTATGTATCATGTACATGCCTGGTACCCTCAGAGGTCTAAAGAAGGCATCAAACAAACCCCTGGAACTGAATTACAGATGGTTGTGAGTTATCAAATATGTGTTGGGAACTGAGCTTGGGTCCCCTGCAAGAGCAACAAGTACTCTCAGGCACTGAGCTACAGTTCCAGCCCCTTGTACTTTGCTCTTCATTTCCTCAGCAGTGCTGAGGGAGACTAAACACATCTTTTCCTTAGTTTACTCCACAGTAATGTCTACATCTGTGGGCTCTCTTAGCAAACCAAATCATGTCTGAACCAAACATGTACAGTTTTGTGTCATTATTCCCTGAGAAATCCTCTGATAAGAATCTATGTGGTGTAAAACTATCATGGGTAATTTACAGATGACTAAGTACAGGACGGTGTACACAGTTTATATGCACACAGAATAAGGCCATTTTATTAAACAAGCCTTGAGCAACTTTAGATTCTAGAGCAGCAAGAGGTTCTAGAACCATCCACTCATGGATCCTTGGGAACAGTTACAGTTCTTTATTATGGAGAGACATAACACAGACTTTACTATTTTAGCCACTTTAACTGTATAACCTCATAACACTTATTCTTACTGTGATACACTTCCACCACTATCCTATCTAGAACATTCTCGCCTTCTCCTTGACTAACCTTGTCCTCATCTGTCTGCCCCTCCTCAGGTAGCACTCTGTGAAAGACTCTGGCCCACGACCCTGTGGCACCCCAAAGAAATGACATCATATTCTCTCTCATTTAGTCACTGGCTTGTTTCACTTTGGATCAATCAGATTCAACAATTTTGTAATGGGTTGGAATTTCCTTCTTAAAGGGTGAATGATATTCCATTTATTTATTGTATGTACTTTAGAATACTCTAGAGTCACAGCACTCTCTAGCTTTTTAAATGATGCAAAGAACTTATCTAACCCCTCACATCTTATGAAGAGAAGAGCCAAAGAGGAGAAAGAGCTGCATGTCGATCATATTGGCTGCCACTCTTTCTAGCACACACCTCTTATCCTATAGTCTCTCTTTCATGTAAATTCTGAGTTCTCTGTCACAGGATCTTGTTATACAGTAATGACTGGCTTTGAAATCATGAGTCTCCTGCCTCAGCTTCCCAAGTGCTGAACTAACAGGTGTGTGCTACCACAGTTCACTCTCATGTAAGATCATTATGTTCCAGGAATGAGAAGCAACCTTTTTTTGTCTGTTTAATGGAAAGTCATATATTTCAAAGTATGAAGCCTTTGTCAAGGTTAAAGCTAATGAACTTCAACAGATTAGAAGAGACCAGAGCTGGCTGGCTGTACAGTACCTCGTTTCTTGGCCTGCACCACCATCTCTTCATACTGCTGTCTATGCTTTTGAGCTTCTTCAGCTGGCTTTGCTGGGAGATTTCTTGACAGAAAATAAACAAGATTGCACTGTTACAACTAGAGAAAAGTCTGAGGGGAAAAGTCACCTGAAGCACTACTGCATAAGCGCTCTAAAACCCAAGGTTAGAACATCCATTTTTTTAAACCACAGTTCTTCATAAATTCAAACTGTATCTGTTTTGTTGAGACTTCCATAGCCCAGGAGACCCTACTACCTTAGCCTCTGAAGCGCTGGGACACAGCTATGTGCTACCTTCCTCAGCTGGGGACTGAGCCTGGGGCCTTAGACACACTAGTCAAGCAAGGGCTCCACCACTGAACTATCTCCCCACAAAGACATTTCAGACAAAGCAAGATAATCACTGTGAAACACTGGGTTATAAAGATACAGAAAAAGAAGTCAATCTATTCTTCAAAGAAATTGTTCTTACTGCAAAGCAGCAGTGTCAACAGCTGATCCCTGCATCAGGATGACCTCACATTATATATTATATGGCAGTTTAAGTGCTTAGTGTCAGATCAGCTCTTGTGATGGTTAATCACACTGCTGGCTACAACTCCTTCAGAAACATTCCCCTGGGTGTGTCTGTAAGGGTATTTCCAGACTGGTTTAAAGAAGGAAGGTGGGTGACACCATTCCAAAGGCTGGCAGGAAGCAAGATAAGTACCAACATTATCTGCTTCCTGCAGGCTGATGCCACACGATCAGCACCTCCTGCTACCATGCCTGCTCCACCATGATGGCCTATACCCTCAAACTGTGAGCCAAGATAAGCCTTGCTTCCTTGAGAGTTTTTTTTTTTTTTTTTTCTGGTCAAGTGTTTGCCACAGCAATGAGAGCAATAATCTATATAGTACTGTAATTCCTTCACTCTGTTTTATGCAAATGCACACAGGAGCTATATGGATCCCGTAGAGAATGCCAGTGGACTCTGGCAACTGACTTAATGGGATGTGATGGCACCTGGCCTGCATTCCACAAGTACTATAACCACGATCCCTGTAAGACTGCAACTACCACCACTGGTCAAAGGTGGCCAGCCTGGCCTACCTCTCAGCACACTAAAAGAGCTGGTCTCTTTACCCTGGAGTTCCAACCTCCTCTTCAGGCTTTTCTACAACCCTGAAGATATACTCCTCATTAGACTTCACATTATAATTGTTTATTTAATTATATTTTCTCTTCTTTCTCTCCTTCTCACTCCTCCCTCCTCTCCATCCATCCTTCTTCCATCCCCCTCCGTGTGTGTGTGTGTGTGTGTGTGTGTGTGTGTGTGTGTGTGTGTCAGTTAGAGGATAACTTGCACAAGTCAGCTGTCTCTTTCCACCATCCAGATGCATGGAAGCAGGCTTGGCAGCAAGCATCTTTCTTTACCTACTGACCATATAACTGGCCTGACTTCATGGTTTTAAGTATCAGGGATGGACAGGAAGCTAGAATTGACTAGCCCAGGGCAGGACAACCTGCCGTTGTTCTTGTTCTTCCTCAAGTGGGAAACCTCTCTGACGCACTATTCTGTGTAAATTCAATAATTAGATTAGCTATGACTTTCTTCTCCAGGAAAGGCTCCAAGCATGATTGCCTCATCACACAATGGGGATACTAAGGCCGAGAGAGAGCAGTCCTGACTCAAACCACTCAAGAAACTCCACAGGACACTCTAAGAGGTATCCAACAACAACCACAAAAACAAAAAACAAAAACACTAAAAGCAGGCCCTTCCAAAGCACTACTCTGAAGCATGCTTGCAGGGTTCCTTGTACTCCCAAACTAGCCTTGCACTTACAGCAGCCACACAATGCAAAGCTGGATAATAAACTACAAACAAACACTGCCTGAAAGGAAAAGCCTGGTCACGTTTCTATGACACTGGACAGTTTCCTAAATCACCATGTGATGTCACACTGCATGAAGGCTAACATGGGGGTAACAAGAGGCCCAGCCACTCTTCTCTCCTCTCCAGCCTCCAGAAAAGGAGCTTCCCCACAGTAGACAACACAGAGGCTCTTCCTCAGACTCACGCGGGTCTGTCCTCGAGGATGAGCCCCGTGGTGGACCGTGGCTCAAAATCCAGGTTCTTCCTCACATTCTGCTTTGGAGAGGGCGGCCTGCTCGGTCTTCCAGTCTTGTCTTCATATTCCTAGAACAAAGACATCAGGTGACTTTGGGCCCAGCCAGTTTCGTATTCTCAATAAAGGAGCTACTTGTAGCTGAGTCCATTGTAAGGGTGAGTGCCCTTCAAGTCTTCCCTGCTGTTCAGAAGGGTTCCAAGAGCTCCCTGCTGTGGTGCCGCCTTAGGACAGAGCCACATACTTCCCCTGTGGTGGTTACAAAGTTACAAGGGTCAACAGCCCCTGAACCACATTCCCCACATAGTGACAGGCCTGTACTTCTTGGTAAGAGATGAATGGCTCTTGTGATGGCCATTGCTATGCCATCACTGGACAATGTCCTGTCAATAATTCTAGCATGCCCTGGAAATCTAAAAGTGACCTCCAAACCCACTGAGTCACTAATTAGATCCTCGGGCTGCAGCCACAGCAGCTCAGTCACACCTAGTGACCCAGATCCCAAACACCCAGAGGAAGTGTTAGGAGACTCAGCTTCTGGGGTAATGCATGGTTGGGCTCCCTGCAAAATCAAAACATATTCATCGCTGGTCGTCTATTACTGGTGAGAAGCATCTCTAAGGGGGAAGAAGGGGGTGAATTGCCACAGATTCATGCCATTCTGGATGACAAGAGCCACACGAATCCTGTGAAATAATCCTAGAAAAGCTACTTCACAAGCAATTATCCTCTCACCCAGAAAAGACAGCTACAGCTTCTATAAAGTGCAACAGCTCCCATACACTAGGTGCACGAGGTTAGGATCCTACCTTGCCTACCCTGAGCTGATCCCACTGGAGAGGGAAATCCTTTCCAGTTACCTAACTATCTAGAGCTGAGAAACTGATGTTGGCTCCTGGACCTTGGACAAGGCTGAGTGGCGACAGTCCAGTGCTAGCAGCAGGAAGCTCCAAGTCCAGTCAGTAGGCATCAACATCTTCAGCTCTATAGGAAATCTACCCAAGGCTCTGTGATGACAGGGATTCTAATGCAAGCGGCATCTGGCAAGAACCAGTCACAATCATCCCACTGGGTGCTACCTATCTGCTGAGCCTGGTCTAGGGCAATTTATGCTAAAGCCAGCAATCTCACACCACAAGTCAGATGCCACAGAGTCTGACCTGACCTTCCTAACAATCAGTATGTCTCCCCACCTTATAAACAGGACAGAAGTTCAAACAGGACAGGGTTGGGGTTGCAGGCCCTCTGCATAGCCACTGTAAGGAGGCCTGACCTCCTTCTTGACTATACTCAAACAAATGTATAGTTTGGGAGTGAAAAACAGCAAGTCCTCCACGGGTTACAGAGGTGAAACTTGAAGCAACACACAGGTCCACTAATCAGCAGCTAAGATCCAGGCTAAGAACGCTCTCAGAAGTCTCGAGCCTGGTCCCACAGCCACCAGGTGGATGCGAGCACTGTCAGAGCAGGCTGCTGCCAGTAGCAGGGAGACAGGCATACATTAGTCAGTCAGCAAGCACAGGCCTACAGCATGGGGACAGGGCTGCATGCTCCATTACATTTTCTCTGAGTCTTGAAATGACTGTGGAATGAAGGGAAAACACTACAGTTCAAAACACCATGGATCAGAGAATCCAGCAAAGTTTTCGAGCCGAAGATATGGGACACAGAAGCAAAAGGAAGAGAAAGCCTTGATGCAAGGCCAAAACATCGGATCTTGTCAATAAGCACTTGTTACTAACTCAAGTAACAGCAGTGGCAGTGGCAGTTGATAAGGCTAATGGACCAAGGGATTTCCAGTGGCCTCCCAAGCAGAGTTGATTTAATCTGCACACCAAGCCCGGGAGGCAAAAGATGCCACCATCAGCACCCCAATCATAATGGATATTGGAGGCCCTCAGACGCTCTGCCGAGAACGGGGAAACTGATCAGACGCTAAGCACTGGGTTCTTTAGGGACATTTCTCACCAACTCAAGTGAGCTGCTCATAGGGAGGACTCCATAGGAAGCAATCTCATTGCATTCAGCCTCCACAAAGCTTCCAACCCTGACAACCTATAATCCTGAGTCAGTTAACGCCAAATGGGGTCAAATGGCAAGGTTTATCACACAGTGATGCATGATTTAATGATAGAGGCCTGCCGAAACTTGAAAATCCCACATAGAGCCTTTGCAAAACCCAAATGGGGGGCTGGAGAGAAGGCCCAGGTCCAGGCCCCAGCATCCACATGGCAGTTCACAACTGTCTAACTACAGGGGATCCAACACCCTTACATAAACATACATGTGGGGAAAACACTAATGTACATAAAATAAAAATAAAATCAATTTTTAAAACTCAGACAGTACTTGTAAATACAAATAGAATGGTACTGGCATGATCACAAGTTCTGCCCCAAACCTAGTTCTTTTTCTGCAGCCACTAGAGGTGTCCACAGTAGGCTCTCTGTGCAACCAGACAAACCAGCTCCAGATACAGGAGGACAATACTCACTCTAAGGCCTGAAAAGAATGCTCACTACTGAGTAGTGCTGACTAGAGCCAAACACAATGTAGCAGGGGCAAAGCCTCAAATGAACAAGATCTGAGTCCTGCCTTTTACCTCAGGCAAGTCTGGACTATCTCCTGCTTCTACTCCATCATTATAAGCAGAAGTGACTGGTAAGACAGACCACTGTAAGACTTAAACAGGGTAGTATACTGTAATAACTGCCTGTTCTCTGATGAACTGAGCTCTTTCTGTATGGTAGGCAAAATCTGTGGGATCTGTCCATCTAACTTGTCATGGTATGGAAACAAGCTAGGGATTCTTTCTGCCTTAAGTTGAGCAATGCTTCTCTGTACTACTGGGCTCATCAAAAACCCTGCAAATCAGTGAGTAAAATAAATTGCTCATATAATCAGCTATGGCCTCACCCACCCTGATCATCCCAGCAGAGAGGAATTTCGAACAGTATTCTTCAAAGTCCTACTACAAGTCAGTTTAATTGGCTATGAAAGACTTTAAAACGCTGCAAGCCCCTGGTCTGGAAGTACCTGGATGAAATTTCTGACCTGAGCATTTGGTAATAAATCCTAGTGAGGAGGGTGGGACCTGACCAATGCAGATGCTAACCACGGGGAAAGCTGTCGGATGCGGTTTGATAAATGAGTAAATTTAGAGAAAAAGCATCAAAAGGCCTGAGCAAGGCCTCAGTTCTAGGTGGGGTTATGAGCAAAGCAAATTCAGCAGGGATATAAAAGGAAGAAGATCACAGGAAAGAAGCAGCTCATCCGTAAAGAGACTGAAGAGACCGACCATGAGGACTTACTCTTTAAGAGGCCCTCACCTGCAGCCTTGCAGGGGCCCTCTGCGTGGAAAGTAGGCACAGGCACAAGCCACTCCACAGCACAGACCATGAGAGATGCAGGGAGGTAAGAAACAATAAGTAAAGGGCCAGAGGAAACAAGAGACAGCATCTCCGTACCTGTACCATTTAAGCAAAGACAGATAAGGTTTACGCCAGAGGCAGAGAGAGAGAGAGGGAGAGAGAGAGAGAGAGAGAGAGAGA
>JADRCD010202530.1:38576-50366 GCA_019843815.1 Montemys delectorum | reverse complement strand
GGATCTGGAGAGTATCATCCTGAGTGAGGTAACCCAATCACAAAAGATCACACATGGTATGCATTCTTTGATAAGTGGTTATTAGCCCAGAAGTTTGGAATATAGGAAGAATGACCCACAAACCACAAGAAACTTAAGAAGAAGGAAGACCAAAATGTAGACATTTCATTCCTTCTTAAAAAGGGGAACCAAACACATACAGAAAGAGTGGCAGAGATTAACTATGGAGCAGAGACTGAAGGAAGGACAAGCATATAGCTATCTCCTGAGAGGCTCTTACAATAGCTGACTAATACAGATGTAGAGGCTCACAGCCATTCATTTAACTGAGTACACGGTCCCCAATGAAGGAGTTAGAGAAAGGTTCTATGAAGCTGAAGGGTTTGCAGCCCCTTAGGATGAACAACAATTACTAACTAGTACCCTCAGAGCTCCCAGGGACCCAACCACCAATCAAGGACTATACAGGGTGGGAGTGAATGTTCTGGCAGCATGTGTATAGTAGAGGATTGCAAATTTGATCATCAGTAGGAGGAAAGGACCTCGGCCTTGTGAAGGTTCTGTGCCCCAGTGTAGGGGAATCCCAGGGCCAATAAGTGGGAGAGAGTGGGGTGGCAGGCATGGGGAGGGGGGAGGCAAAAGAAGTTTGTTCTTGTTGTTTTTGTTTGTTTGTTTGTTTGTTTTTTGGAGGGGAACCTGGGAAAGGGAAAATTTACATGTAAATAAAGAAATTATCTAAAAAAAAAAATTGACAAATGGGACCTCTTAAAGTTGCAAAGCTTCTGTAATGCAAAATACACTGTCAATAGGACAAAATGGCAACCAACAAATTGGGAAAAGATCTTTACCAACCCTATATCTGATAGAGGGGTAATATCCAGTGTATACAAAGAACTCAAGAAGATAGACTCCAGAGAACCAAATAACCCTATTAGAAAATGGGATACGGAGCTAAACAAAGAATTCTCTACTGATGAACACCAAATGGCTGAGAAACACCTAAAGAAATGTTCAACATCCTTAGTCATCAGGGAAATGCAAATCAAAACAACTCTGAGATTCCACCTCACACCAGTCAGATTGGCTAGGATAAAATACTCAGGTGACAGCAGATGCTGGAGAGGTTGCAGAGAAATAGGAACACTCCTTCATTGCTGGTGGGATTGCAAACTGGTACAACCACTCTGGAAATCAGTGTGGTGGTTCCTCCGGAAATTGGACATAGTTCTACCAGAGGACCCAGCTATACCACTCCTGGGCATATACCCAGAAGATGCTCCAACATGTAATAAGGACACATGCTCCACCATGTTCATAGCAGCCTTATTTATAATAGCCAGAAACTGGAAACAACCCAGATGTCCCTCAACACAAGAATGGATACAGAAAGTGTGGTACATCTACACAATGGAGTACTACTCAGCTATTAAAAACAATGAATTTATGAAATTCTTAGGAAAATGGATGGATCTGGAGAGTATCATCCTGAGTGAGGTAACCCAGTCACAAAAGAACACACATGTTATACATTCTCTGATAAGTGGTTATTAGCCCAGAAGTTTGGAATACAGGAAGAACAATCCACAAACCACAGGAAACTTAAGAAGAAAGAAGACCAAAAGGTGGACATTTCATTCCTTCCTAAAAAATGGAACCAAATACTCACAGAAGGAGTGGCAGATTTTAACTATGGAGCAGAGACTGAAGGAAGGACAAGCATATAGCTATCTCCTGAGAGGCTCTGACAATACCTGACCAATACAAATGTAAAGGCTCAGAGCCATTCATTGAACTGAGTACATGGTCCCCAATGAAGGAGTTAGAGAAAGGTTCTAGGGAGCTGAAGGGTTTGCAGCCCCTTAGGATGAACAACAATTACCAACTAGTACCCTCAGAGCTCCCAGGTACCCAACCACCAATCAAGGACTATACAGGGTGGGACTGAATGTTCTGACAGCATGTGTATAGTAGAGGATCGCAAATTCGATCATCTATAGGAGTAAAGGACCTCGGCCTTGAGAGGGTTTTGTGCCCCAGTGTAGGGGAATGCCAGGGTCAATAAGTAGGAGAGGGTGGGGTGGCAGGCATAGGGACGTGGGAGGCAAAAGAAGTTTGTTCTTGTTGTTTTTGTTTGTTTGTTAGTTTGTTTGTTTTTTGGAGGGGAACCTGGGAAAGGAGAAATTTACATGTAAATAAAGAAAATATCTAAAAAAAAAAAAGAAATTAAACTCAACCCCATGACATGCAATATTGTTCTAGCATTAGATTACAGTGTCATCATTCATGTGTCTCTCTTCTGCTTATCACTCAATTTTCCCACAACAGTGATATATTGAATTATAAAGCTGTAACCTGGAAGACCATTACTACCACCATTACACTTTTAAGTTCATTTTCATATTTACCAATTGGTTTTATTGTAAACAATTTCAGAGATGTAAGAAGCTTGACATATACACAACTAATATATAATGCTGTCCTAGAGACATGGCCTGGTGTTGTCATGGCACACTTCTAGGTATAGACATATACATACCCCTTAACCACACTCACATAAATAACGCAAATCAACTCACTAACTGACCAAACTGAAGGTAGGTGAAACTAAGTTTCTATCTTTAATATTTCCCCTTTCTACAAAAAGAAGAGTGATAAAAAAATAATGAATTAATTCTTCAGAAGAAAAGCTATTTCTCTTCAAAAATCCAGGTGACATATCTAAGTTTGTTCTCTCTCATGTCAATCTACCCAAATTAGGGGAGGGCATAACAGATGGGAAGATTCTGGAACAGAGTAGAGTATGAAATACCTAAGTTACTACATTGGAATGCTCTGATTCCATTTTAATATTCTGTTACTTTACTCTAATTGTCAATACATGACAATATTTCTTTTCTTAGGACACCTACATAATCAAAGTAAAACCACTTCTCAGTATTTGGAGAACATTATTGTAGCAAACAGATGAAAATACTCAAGTGCTAATGAGTAAACTCACTGCTCAATCTCTGTATCATAATAAATATAAAACTAGTGAGTGCCATTAAAAGAGAATAATATTCTCATACAACACAGCACTTTGATGAGCATTTTTGTTCTATTATTTAGGGAGTAGTATAAGTAGCTATCTTTTGCATGGAAGCCTATAGATGTTACTGGTGTTTAGGGGCTGATGTTCCTGTGATGTTGGA
Source organism: Montemys delectorum (assembly GCA_019843815.1). Taxonomy (NCBI): domain Eukaryota; kingdom Metazoa; phylum Chordata; class Mammalia; order Rodentia; family Muridae; genus Montemys; species Montemys delectorum. The sequence continues at coordinate 47,175 of JADRCD010202530.1, read as the reverse complement.
GCTATCTGAGCAGCTCTTGCATATACAGTGGCAGTTGTCTGGATGTATTTTAATGCATAAAGTAGCAGAAGACACAATTAAAAGATAGATTAGACAAATGAAATGATTTATCTAGTTATTGCTGGATCAATGACAGTGTGTGTGTGTGTGTGTGTGTGTGTGTGTGTGTTTTAAAACAAAACTAATTGAAATATAAATTTTTGGTGGCTGAAGAGATGGCTCAGTAATTAAGAGCACTTGATGCTCTTGCAGAGAACTCAGATTTGGTATCATAGTAGCCACATAATAGTTCACAACCATCTATAAATTCAGTTTCAAAGGAGCAAATGTTCCTGTTTGGCCTTGGTAGGCACTGAATACTCATGGTGCTCATATACATATACAGACAACACTCTCAAACATAAAATAAACAAATCTAAAACCCCCAAACCAAAAATGTGTCTAGTTACAGGGAGGAAATACAGAAAAAAACAGGTATGTGAAGTTAAAAAAACAACAAAAACAAAAAAAAAAAACCTGACCAATTTTCACAATGACATGTAATTTTGACCTACACTTGGATGTCTTCCCACCTGACACACATATTCCTCTTTCCATGTGAGAACACACACAAATAACAGAGTGAAGGCAGTTGGGATTTTAAATTGGAAAACCTGACTGCATATCCCTGTGGCTGCTCACTTTTATGTGGAGGTCTCTGATTCTGTAAGGTTAAGAAGAGTGTGAAAAAAAAGAAGAATGTGACAGAGATTGTCTTCCACTTTGCTCTGATCTGTGTTAGCCAGACACCATTTTACTACAGTGATCTCAATGGACTTATGGCCTTTGGTTTTGGTTATTTTGTAGGAATTGGTTTTAGCCACTAGTGAAATTATAAAGAAATATTTAAAATGAAACATGCACAGGTATTTAACAAATAATGACTTATCCAAAGGGAAAGAAAATCAGAATGTCAGCCTGATACACTGGTAGTATATGTAGACTTCAGGCAAATTTGAGTCTTTTGTAAAGACTGATCTTCATTGATTCACTTTTGTCAGTGTTTCTGCATTCTACTCAGTGTCTCAGCTATCTCTCTGTTCCTTGTTGATATGCATTTACATTCTTTTTCTTCTTTTTCCTGGGTGCCCATGTTCTTGTCTGATCAAATAAGTCCCAGTTCATTTCTAAGTCAGTACTCCCCCTTCTCTAGGGACATTTGTTCCTCTAATAAGTAGTGTTTACAGCAGGGATGTGTTGAACTTATTTTTTGTTGTTGTTGCCATTGATAATGCTATTGAGTCATAATCATTTCTGAGAATTCAGCTTCCTGCTACGTTAGTAACTCCAGTTCCATTTGAAGGGCTCTTTTAGCTTTGTATTCTTTGAACAAGTGCATAAGACAATGACAATATTTATTTCAAGTGGTTTGTTTAGGAACAAAGGAATCAAGATAGAACAAAGGAAAGAAAAACATGCAGTATGTCACAAATGGTAAGAGCTTGATCCAGTACCACTTCTGAGCTGTAGGATGTGGCTAGTTCTGTCTGTTCAGTGGATAAAGGATCCTTGGATCCTCTAGTCAAAGACATGTTCACAGGCATCAATTACCTAATCTTTCCAGTTTTTCTGAGTAAAGAATATGGCAGAACACTGGAGAAGTGCCATGATAAGAGCAGTGTGCTGGAATCCATGGAAGATGCAGGGCTGAGAAGAGCCTTCCTGAAAGCATGGAATGTTAGTGACTGGCTAGAGGAAGAGGTGGGGTCAATGGTATAAGGGGCATAAAGGGCATTAGATACATTATGTAGGCTTTTCTGATACTCCAGGTAATCTGTAGTACCTGAGAAACGAGAGTAATGAATGACAGTAGTAGTTCTTACTGGCAGATTGCTCGTAAGTGTCAGCAATCCTTCAATGAAACACAAAGCTAATAGTGTTGTGTGATCTTCAACAGAATTTAAATAATAGGGAAGTTGAAGAGCAAATATTTTGATATTGCTGCTTCTTATGGTATTGTTAAAGAAAGACATGCTTTACGAAACACCTAAAAAGAAGGACAGGTAACCTTAAAAGTGGGACTGAATATTTGGATGGTCTACTGTGAATTTAAAAATCTAAGTCTATGGAATATGAATATCTAAATGCCAGAGATTTAGGATTTTTAGTTCTCTATTAGGCAAGGTAATTCTGGCTTTAGTACATGTTTACTGTTTCTTCTAAACGCATAAACTCTAAAATGGATTTCAACTTTTCATTAAACATATCCTACATGGACCATCACTGGTCTCAACCTGTTTCTCAGCCTTACCAAACTGCTGCTCCACAGGCCTAGAAGATATATTTATAAACATACTCTGTTTCACTTCATTTTACCAATGAGGAAACTTGTGGCTCAGTCTACAGCACTCCTTCTGTACCAGATATTATTTATGTGAGCACTATATATGTGTGAAAATATCCCACATACTTTTGAAAAACCCCATTTATTTAAGCTTTCATTTAAAAGAAAATTGTTTTGAGCCCTTATGTGAAAAAAGGTATTTGAATAGAAGCACTATAGACATGATTGGCATCACTTCTACTTAAGAAATAAGGTAGGGCCAGAGGTGAAGAACACTCAGAGTACATAATACATATATACAACTAACAACTTTTTTTTCTTTTTGAGATTGTGTAAGAGCCTAAAACCCAAGTGGAGAATTTCAAAAATAGACCTTACCTCAGTGTTTCAAGGATATTGTCTATGGAGAGGAAAACTTAAGCTTATTCTTAAATGCTAGAAATGGCCTACATGTAAGGGGGTAGGACTCAGTGCTTTGGAAGGGTATCTAGCATGAGAGGGTAGCCCAATCACCAAGGGAGTACAAAAGGATATTGCCACAAAAGTGGTTGGAATGGTGGGAAAGGCCACCTCCTGCTGAGCTTGGAGTCAGGATGAGGATGTGGCTTTTATTACAAATGTAATGGAAATCTTTTGAAGAGTATTATTAGGAGGAACCGAATGAGCGGACTTGTTGAAGGATCACTTTACTATTGTGCGAGGTTTGTTTGGAGAGACCAGCTATGGTAACCAGATCCAGTTTAAAATAAGTGATTCAGTCCTGTTGTTATCCATATCCTCCACCAAGGAAATGAGAGGAAGGAAGATCTTCACAAAGTCAACGTGGTCTATGTACCAAATTCCAAGAGAATCAGGACGACACGGTTAGGCAGTAGCTCAAAAATTTAAACGAAAACAGTGTCGCTTAGGAGACAGACTCTTGGATCCAGAAGAAGAATGTAAAAGGATAACTTTCTTAACTTATACTGTCTTTCGTCTAAAATTCTTAATGTTTGTTTGCCTTCATTTATAAAGTACTATTCTTCAGGGTAGGGTCAATTTCTTACATATATATATATATATATATATATTATATATATATATATATTAATTTTGAGAACAAGCTGTACATTTTTCCAAGTGATATTTGTCATCTTGTTATTTTTGTGTTAGCTAGAACATAAAAATACTTTATTGAAATAATTTAGGTAGAGTAAAATGCAACAAGTACTTCCCAAGTCCTTCTGATGTATTTCATTATTTAGGTACTTGTTAAATGGAGGCTGAAGTACTTGTTAAATGGATGTGATTTTTGTGGATGTTTCAGAAAGAAGGGAAATATCTCTGCTTGCTTATGAATTTTGAATGCCAATCTATTACTGAGGCCTCCAAGGGAACACAATCTTGGCATCTGAAATAGAGCACCTCTACTCATTTGAAAGAGATTAAAGGATCCATTACCCAGTAGGTAAACTCTAATTCGACTTAAAACAGCCCCAAGCAGAGAAGTTTAACAAAGCCATCCCAAGAGAAGCTACAAAGGCAGAATAGCCTTCACACACGGCTCTTGCCCAGTTCCTTCTCCAGGACATTCCTTTGCTCCCTGTACCAAGATTTACTTTTGGGTACGAAGTCAATTCACTCACCCCATGATATGAAATTCCTAAAAGGCATTTGTGATGCTGACATTTTTCCTCAGAGTATTTGGCAAGGAAACTTTTGCATAGTTGCATCTACAGGCATAGGAATTAAGGTGGTGATGCTCTTCTTAGAAAATCGTCCCAGGAGGATTAGTATGTCTGTGTCTGCTCCCCTGGCAGCAAGTCTTGGCTGCACCTGGAACTAACGGTCTCAAGAGAGTCTAGCCAATCCTGTGGTAGAAATATCCATCCCAATAACTTGTCGATTTAGGAACTTCATTTCCAATTCACAAGCTCCCACTCTCCTGTATCCCCAGAATTCTGAGAGAGGGTCACGCTGATTTAAACACTGCAGGTATTACTCAGACTTCTCCTACATAAAAACCTCGATGCACAGGAGACACTTCCTTCTTTCAGTTTGGTCGGGTAGATTGTACCATCTATGGATTCAAATACTTGGTGAGCATATGCATTTGGAAATGTTCAACAGCAGCCAGTAGTCATTTGGGGAGTAGTGTCTTTTCCTTTAGTCAGGTTGATGCGCAGTCTGAATCTTATAATCTTGGCTGGCATGTAGGGCTCTTTTCTGTCAGGGCTACTACTGTGTGTCCTATGTTTTTCGACTTCTGGTAATGAACAGATCCTAAACCTGATCTGTTTATTGGATAATTTTAATGACTTACAGGAATCCAAATTCAGTGTGACTAAAGCACACTGGGTCCTACTCTGGTCTGACTTGTATGTTAAGTTCTTGGCACCACTTATGGAGCATGGATTCTAGCGTTCCTCATCACTCACCTATTGCCTATTGACAAATCTTATTCGAATAGTGCTTACTGTATTGAACCTTTCACACTATGTTTGAATACTTGCCATCCTTCTTATATGTAGCAGTCTCCTAATAATACAAGGCCTATTACCCCTATTACTGAAGTAACTGAAAAGCTATTGGTCTTACAACATTTCCCTTGATTATAAGAAATATTCTGCTTTCATTTAGACATGTTCATATCAGTTCTGACCAGTGAGCCATGTTACACAAATACTATCTTTTCCTAGGAGAGCTTCTAGTGTGTTTGGAGTCAGACATATTGTCTTCAATAACTGGCATTCTCTACACTAGTTTGTCTAGCTACTCAAACCTTCACAGTTATAAATGGGACTTGTGGGGATTTGTTACCATTTTGTGTGTGCTCTCGATCACTTGAATTTCAGACTTTTCTTTCAATGTATAATACATTGAACACTATAAATCAAAGTTTACCCCAAAATAACAGACATGGCAATGAATTGATGATCCATCATTAGAGGCCCCATTCAGGAACTAAGGTAACCATTTCTTATTTTTTAAATCACTTATCAAGTATTATTTTGCTACTCATATTTCTAAGTAAAACCTGTAATTTTCAATACATTTTTACCTAGTCCCTTTTACACTTATATTTTATGATTTAATAATGAATGTTTTTTTATTTGCCTGAACATTTTTAATTTGTTTTGACTTTAATTTTCTGAGTTTTGTTAATTTTTTAAAAGAGAAATAATGTAGAATTAGGTGGATAAAAAGGTTGGAAATACCTGGGAGGAGTTTGGGGAATAGAAAGAGTATGAACAAATTATAATGTATAAAGCATATTATATAAAAATAAACTTAAAAATAGGAAGTCATTTATTTTCACTTTTTTTCCTCACCTTAACTGTTTACTGACTTTTGTATCTACTGTGATGCCAGTCACTGAGGTAGATGCTAGATACTGGGCTTATCATTGGGGAAAAACTGTCATACTACATGTTCACAAATTTTGGAATGTGTGATTGAAAGGAAGCAAAAGCATAATAGTTGTCTCTCTAATCATAATTTGTAAAAAGTGCTCTGAAATTTCAAACTGGCTTCAAATCCTGCCTCAGCTTTGAGTCTTGAATTGAATACATGTGCACATTACAGTACTTGGCTGAACATTTTGATTTTAGAAAATTACTTTGGTTACTGTCTTGAAACAGAAAGAGGCATGAAGTTAGGCAAAAGATTGTGGCAGCCTAGAGAATTAGAGGTAGATAAACTTAAAGGAAATAGAAAATACACATTATCAGGACACACTTCTTGTTAGGTGACATTTGAATGATAGCATTGGTGGCTTAGGCAATGGTGTATTGGTGAGTTTTCTGAGGATGTATCAAGCTCCATGGCTTGCAATGGCATATTAACCAAGAGTTAGGACACCTTGAGATGAGAATTTGGTACTAATTTTAAACAGGCTAGATTTAGAGTCCTATGTACCATTAAGTGTGAATGTTGAGTAAGCAGAAAGATTTATGGGCTCATCCCTTAGTATATTGACACAATATAGTAGAAAAATAACTCTAGGTCATAAATTCATGCAAATAATTTTGATTAAGCAATTGGTTAAGTCATAGGAAATAACAAAGTGAAACACTAAGCAATGAAAAGCTGATGGGTGCTCTCAAAAGAGGATGAAGAGTATCAGCATAGAAAAAGCATTGGGAACAAATAGAACTATCTGGGAAATCAGAGAAAAGGGAGTGGTGTACAGGAAGCCGTCAAAGAGATTGCTGCAAAGGAAGCAGTCAACAGTGTTATTTGCTATAGAGTGTTCATGTCAAATGGTTTTTGGTTTTTTTTTTTTTTTGGTTTTTTTTTTTTTTTTTTTTTTTTTTTTTTGGTTTTTCGAGACAGGGTTTCTCTGTAGTCCCATCTGACCTGGAACTTACTCTGTAGACCAGGCTGTCCTTCAACTCAGAAATCTGCCTACCTCTGCCTCCTAAGGGCTGGGATTAAAAGCGTGCACCACCACTGCCCAGCATCAAATGGTTTTCAAAATAAGGAATTTGTTATAGACCCTGATAGGGACTCCTGAGTGGAGTGGTGAAGAAGAAAGACATTTGTACCGAGTTGAAGAGCAAAAGCAGGTGAGGTAGTGGATACTTCCATGACTGTATGGATGGCTCAGTAGTTAAGAGCACACACTCTTCCTACAAAAGGATGTGAGTTTGGTTCCTAGCATCCACAAAGAATGGCTCATAAGCACCTGTAACTCCAATTATAGCATATCTGAGATCTTCCATCTTCATAGGCACCATCACAAGTGTGTACCAACACATACCCATACATAATTAAAATAAGCCTGAAAGATATAGATCCACCCATTTTAGGCTACTGGCTATAAGGTGAAAAGGACAGGAGGGCATCAGGAAGCTTTTCCCTTAGGTAGAAAAGATGGTTAGAAATTCACATTTTAACATGAAAAGGGTGTTTTAATAGTGGATGCTAAGTGGACAGAAAGTGGAACCATGTGTCCATTAAAGCAGCTTTCTTCCCAAATGCTTCTAAAGATAGTGGACTTTGTTGAAACCACAGTAGTGACTGTCTTGCCTCTTCCCAGTTTTAATGATAAAAATCAATGCTTTATGGAGAGGAAATGACCTCTTTACTTGTTCATTTCTCCTTTTTTAGGGAGATTCTGTCTCTTCGCTTACTTATTCTAGTAGTGCTTTGTAATTGTTTCAGATACTAGCCAGACTCTGGATATAGAATAAAACTCGCATCATTACTTCAAAGAAACATGAATGCATATAGAGCAGACATTCTCTCCTTTCATTCTGACACCTTGTTAAGTCACTGTAATGTGGGCTTCAGTACTTGACTACACTTACTGTTTTTCTCTATTTTTCTCCTGGTACTAGTATTCAACCTGGGAATGGCCAATGCAGGTAGTACATTTTTCATTGTTGTCATAGTCCTTTGTATCATGAGATTTTAACACATGACTAAAAATGAAAATCAACATTTTTGCTTATGATTGGAGAAGAATATAACAGTTAACATAGTTCTGATTGGCCAAGTGCAATAATAAAGTCACATGGGCTGTGGGACAATTGATTCTCGATTTTGACAAATAAGGAGGCTTCTAGCACATATCCTTAGCCAAAATGCCAGCTGGATCAGGGAGGGAGAGGAACTCCTTCTTTACACGTGTAGCTTCTTAGAGGCTACCCATTCTGCAGTGTATGATTCCCCACCTATGAATACACAGGAATAACTAAGTGTACTCCGTGGGTTTAAAAACAAGAACACATGAAGTTCTCAGGAAAAGTGGTAGAGAGGATAGAGGAGGCTGGAGAGGAACCAATGGGGCTTGATTTGTTCAAAACACATTGCAGGTATGAATGAAATTCTCAAACAGATAACAAATTTTAAAAAAAAACATATTCTCATCAACTGTTAGCAATTAAAACCATCTTCCTTTAAAAATAGTTTATTTATCTTTCTATCACTGCTAATTTATTAAGACATCAAGCAGAATAGATCTATTCAACTTGCTAACATTAGACTACTTAATCTTCTCTGGGCTATGTGGGGATTAACTCCGCACTGGTCCAAGGAGCCATTTAAATTGTATTCCTCTACATATACTAAGAACAAGCTGGGCAGAATTCTGAGGTTCCAGATAGAAATTTTGGAAACCCCAAGACCAGGAAGGAATGTGTTAACTAACCTTAAGAAAATATCACACCAGCTTTTAGTCAAAGGTCAACTTAATGGTCTAAGAAGGTCACTGGGTTATAGAATTTACATTGCCACACAAAGAAACCACACACACACACACACACACACACACACACACACACACACACACAC
>JADRCD010202530.1:0-38566 GCA_019843815.1 Montemys delectorum | reverse complement strand
CACACACACACACACACACACACACACACACACACACACACACACACAAGAAAATCCCCAACAACTTAGCAAAACAAATATAAGCTCTTTTCCCCAGACACACTAAGGTTTGTCTACGTAAACAGTGATTTTCATGTCTTCACTTTGAGATTTTTTAAAAATGTCAGCCACGAAACTTCTTGGCTTCTATTTCTGACTCCCAGTCTTCTTGGCTATTTTATAAAACCTCATGGAATGTGTTTGCTTGCCTATACTACACAAAGTGAGAATTTGGTTTTAGCCAAATCTTAAGAATGTTCTCATTTAGCATTTTCAGATACTATGAAAAACCTCTCTTCTACCTCTATATTTAATGCTATTTCTTGTTATATATAAATACAAGTAATTATGGTGTCTAACTTAATTTTTAAGAAGTCTTGGTGATGTTCTGTTAAAACTACATTTTAGTTGGTAGAGAACTTGTAGAGAAAAACATAAGATGGAAATAAGCCACTGATACGTTTTGATAAAATAAAATTTCAAATACCACTTTAAAAAAGTAAAATATCAAGAAAATCCAACTGGCCTTCTTATGAAATTAAATTGACCTTTGACTAAAGAAACATGGCACACTTACATATACAAAATATGCTTTTGTAATACACAATATTTGTTCTTAGTGATTGTTACTTTCAAAGAAATGTAGAGATGAGCAATACCAGCAGTAATTGAAGGAGACACTGAGATCCTGGTGCTCAAAGATAAGTACTAGAGGAGCTGGTAATGTTAAGCACACTAGGTTGTTCCATCAAGCAACATAATACTATTTATTTGTCTAGAACAGCCAGAATAGATGTATTCATTAGCCTGGTGACCTTTGCTCTATCTGTGTGTCTAGGGATTTTTCCAGTACTGGATCCACTGCAAGAGACCCTTAAAGTAAGCTTGTTTTTCTCAGTTAGTCTATTAGAACTTCTCTTTATGGACTTTACAAAACAGCTTCCATGTAGTTATGTCTGGTCTGTATTTAGTTTACTTTCTTTCTTGAGGAGATTTATGTAAGCTTTTTTGTGCAGATGGGGTTGGGTTAATTATCACCAGAGTAATTTTCACCAAATTGTGCAGTGCCTAAAATATTCCTAAGCTAACCACTCGGAGTCAGACTCCAGAAGTTTAAACCAACTTAGTCATGTTGAACTGAACTGGCTTCTTGCCTGCAACTCATCTCTCTGATAGCCATTTATGTCCTAGAGACACCCTGCACACACACACACACATATACAAGTAGCTAACACTAGAATAAATAATTTTACCCAGTTATGATGCAGATGAACCACAACAATGACCAGCATGGTATATATAACTCTAAGCTTGCAGTAGTGGCACACATATCTGTGATAACCAACAACTCTGTAATTAGAACTGAGACTCCCTTATCACTAGAAACCCAGTTAAAAACCAAGGGGTAGGGAAGTCATGAATCTTGGAGAAAAACTTAAATAGCTTACTCCCTAGCTATACATTGAAAGCACAGCTTAGAAGAAGCATTGGAGAATCCAGGATTGTAAATCAAGTATTTTCTTCAATATAAAAAAGGAATGATACCTGGTCACTTGAAGTACCAGAGTGAAAAGTGGTCATTCAACCTGGTGATGCTTTTGCTATCCTATGAACCAGCCTTCCTGAATCCTCAGTATCTTGAACATTGTTTAGGCCCTAATCCTGAACTTTTTCTCTCAAGTGACTAGAACATATCATTATTCAAAACGTCCCATATATATATACATATATATATATGTATATGTATATATGTATATATATATATATACACATATATATTGTATCCTCCACCAAGAACATCTATCTTATGCATCTCTAGGCCCTAGCCCTGAGCTCTGTTTATCTTTCAACAGAATTCATTCTTATTGTAATGGTCACAGGTCAAAAATTCTATGTTTAAATGTGTAAGAAAAATAAACCACAGGATCAGTCCCTCAAGGTCTTAACTCAGTGTCCACAAAAATAGCATTGTCCTAAGATTTTATTCTTATCTCTCTAAGTCCACTTTCCTGTCAGTGGCAATAACTACAGATACTCCTCAATAGCTACATCCTAAACATTTGACCTCATACCCACAGACAAGTGTGGCTCTTACTATGCATCAAAGAACCTTCTCTTTGAACAGATGGAAATCTTTAAGGAAACCTCAAGCAACCCAAATACAGAGTGGTTAAGCCTAGTCCCAAAGAATACATACACAATAAAATAAGAAGTAGTGGAAATATTGAAAAAGTTATAAGATCAGGTTTGTTTGTTTGTTTTTGTTTCCTTATGAGGATTAAACATAACAGAGCTGTTGGATATTGTATTCAAGCCAAGCACTGTACTTCTAACTTCCTAATTTTTGATTCTCTTCTCTCCCTTCTTCCTTACCCATCCCTTTTTCCTTCCCTCCTTTTTCCTCTCCCTCTCTCCCTCCCTCCTACTCTCCCTCTTTTATACGGTCTAACACCAACCTGGTATGTTTGTGCCTTTACCCAAAGGTTACCCACTGGATTATTTCTTTCTACTTGTGTCTGTTGTACAAAGACTATTTTCTTTGTCTTCTAACTTATCCTAATTATAATTGCTAAATTTTTATTATTTGAATTTCATAATATCTGTTCAGTATTGGCAGAGTTTCAAAAGATTTATACCAACTTTCTTAAGAATAAATTTTACCTAAATTACAATTCTGTAATATGTTTTTTTTCTTGGTTCATCTCATCCCTGATATTTTCTGTGTAGAAAACATGAGTTCAGTAAGGCTAGCTTCTCCATCATCTAATATCATCCTTACTTCTGTTTCTAGGTCTGAATATTTACTTACTAAATTACAATTATGCTGGAGGCCTGCTCTGACTTAAGGAAAACACTAGTCTGAAGTGGGGCCAAGTGTTAGACAAAGGCCAAATACTGATGATCTTTAACACACCTTTTGAGATTAGCACCTGCAGTTTAATAGCAGGGGTCTGAGGATTAAGTAAAGAACTTTTTGTTCTTTTCCCCTTTCAGGTCCTGGCACAGGCAGCAGTGAGGCAGGGAGTTCCCTAACTTTTTGTCTGATAGAGAAAGACAGCTTTAGAAAGTCAACTTGCAGAAAGAGACACTCATTTTTTTAAAAAAAGCTGAATCTTTATTTCTGAGAGAGAAAAAGAAGGAAAACTTAAATAAAAGACATGCTAGGAAGAACCTCTTCCTGTCTGTTTTCCTCATTCTTAGTTTTTGTATTTTCTCAGGATACATGGTCACATGGTATTCCAAGCATCTAGTTTTTTAAAAGTTCACGACAAATTCTAAACATAAATTTAAATCATAAATTGAATAAGTCACAGTAGACATGTTTATATATATCCATAAAGACTATCTAATTAAACATTATCTGTCACTATTTTCACAGGTTCATTAAAAGTTTTAAACAATAATCCTTATGTCATAAATTAGCAAGGTTTTGTCAAAAGGCATATCATCTGCCTTGGGTTTCATTAGTTTTGAAGTTTTGTATAGAAAAATCCAGTCAATATTTTGTCTTCTGGCATTGTACCTACAATAAATTGTCCATTCCAAGTTTATAACTTTTAGTTGTCAGATAATAGTTTCACAGTTAACCTAGTAGGAATCTTTTCCCTGATCATAAAATTGTTCCAAGCATGCTTTCTATCCTAGTCCAATTAGAAGGTTTACAGAACCCTAATTGTAGCTTTTCTATAAAGGGCTTAAAACTATTCTTATAAATTTAGTAATTCTATAGAATAATTATTAGGAATTATGAAATCATCAATTTGTCTATTGTCTACATAGCATTGCTACACAAGAGTACATCTTTGTTGATCTGCAGAAATTCTTCCCAATAGGTTGGGCTAAGGCCCAAGCGTTTTTGGACTTAATTATATAGGAATTATTAACTTAATAGTGATAGAAAAGACTTATCAGCAATAAGAATCAATTCTGAGATGAGGTTTCTGAAAGCCTTCCAATTCAGAGTTTGTCCATCAGAAAAATGCAAAAAAGATAGACCATCTCCAAAAAACTTCACTTGTTAATATTTGCCTCTCCTAGATGACTTATGAAACTATGGACTATGTGCCTACCTTTATTACAGTTGACTAACCCAAAACCAATTTTCAAATTAAATTACTCTGTGTTTTTGCAGATGTTTCCAATGACAGCACACAGATTTCTCTTTTCTTTTTTTACTTTTGTCTAATTTTCATGGACTTAAGATCTTTATTTTTCTACTTTTTTCCTATCAATGCTATGCCTATTAAGAAATCCCTGGCACAGTTTTAGGCAAAATTCTATTTAATTTGAATTAATTTATCTTTAAGCTTACTCACATTTAATCTATTCGGGAAGATGGAACTCACTCAAACTGAGGTATAGGGACACTAAGAGAAAGGAGAATATAATCTGACCTCTCATAAGCCTTAGAGTTTGCTTTTGAAACTATGTTGTGAACCTCAGTAGCTTTCCCATGAGTAGTTCTGACTAGATGCATGCTAGATATTTCATATGATATCAATAAACAGTTCTGACTGAAAACTGATAGCCAGCCCCTTTCTTAGAAGAAACTTTTTCATGCTTATTTCTCTGTAAGTTGTTGAGTTGATTATCTCACAATGATATATTGATTGAACGCATACACATACACACATACCCATACACACACACACACATATGAAAGAGGCTCACATCCATACAAGTACTATGGTTATCTTTCAGGGATTAAAATGTCTTTACAATCATTTTCCTGCTTATGCCATCACTCTCCATGTATGATTCTAAGTTTACTGTAACACAAACAATGAACAATTTTGAGAATTTCAGAAAATATTAAGCTCTGAGAAAAATATTTTCTACATAGTAATTGATCACATAGTTGAAAAATAGTTCCCAATTGTTACTACAATGATCATTATATTACTTACTATGGAAACAGATAATTAAAGTTCAATTAAGTTGGATGGTTATGAAGATTGGGAGGTTTTAAAAGAAAATGGGAAGGAGAATCATGATCAAAATATATTGCCTGAAATTAATTTTTTACTTAAAAGAAATTCAAGTTCAGTGGATCAGGTATAAGCATAACTTTAGGAGGATCTACACCCACAGTTCATTTATAACCTGATTTTATCATGTAAATGGGATTCCTTTGATTCTGCTCCATAGTGATCATTGCTGGGTATATTACTGCTATTTCATAAAGGGAGAAATAGAGGTTTGCATAAGACCAGGAAACACTCATGGTAAGATGTGACTACTGGTCTTTTGAATGCACAGTTGTGTTCTTCCTAGTACATTTGCCCTAGAGAACAAGAGGAATGATCTTACTGTAGCCTGTTTTACAGGATTACTCTTTCCTATATAATATTGGAGGGAAAATTTTCAGTGGGTTTTTACTTAAAACTACAAAAGTGTTATTAAATTTTAGCCAGACAGGTCAAGGCCATTGTTGTGAAAGACAGAGACTGAAGTAAAAAAGTATGGACCCATGAGGATTTATAAGCAGGGTGAGGTAGGGTAGGGATTAGAGCATCACTCGAAGATCTGTTAGTGTTTAGGAAGAGTGGCAAGAGAAACTGGAAATAGAATCAAATGGCAAAGAAAAATAATTTGATTAATAGGAAGGATGGATGATTTTCTGTAAACAAGATTAGTAATATTCTTTCTTGCCATATAGTGTTCCTGTGGCCCAAGGCAGAGGCCAAAGTAGAGAAAGTGTCAAAAGATCTTAACTAAAGTCAGGTCAAGGGCAGTCTTTTCAGTGTAGTGTGTGTAGGACAGGGCTTCCTTAATTACAGTTTGCTTATTCTCTTTACAGTGAAGACAAAAGGTCATCACACACAGACTTAGTGGCATTTTGGTGTTACTTCATGTAATACAGATCTGGACTTGAATACAAATGCTGAAGGATATGCAGAATGATTAATCTTGGGGTTTTATTTTATGGAAAGGTTAAAACCAAGTGGAAGCTAACTCATAGTGCTCTCTCTTTTCTGCCCATAAACTTGTTTTAGAGACAAGAAAGCAAGATTTGCAAAAATAAAAGAAGGAAAAAAAAGTACAAGTAAAGGAAGTAATGCTTTGATATTCCTACTCCTGTCTCAGTATTTTTTTTTTAATTTGGGAACCTAGTGATTGCTTTTGCTCTAACATGTGGTACTTGGCGATACAGAGATAGCATTGGTACCTTTATATTCATAAAGGATAAAATTCAGAATCATTATTATTTTTAATACATGAATATATTTTATTTTGTTAAAACCACTTCTACCTCCTCCCACTATACTATATGGTTTAAAAGTATATACTTTTGTACCATCAAACTCTAATTTGATTATGATCTTATACTTCTTTTCCCCTTTTATTGGAATTAGACTCTTTTTCTCATACAATATATCCTGATTATAATGTCCACTCCCTCTACTCCTCCAAGTTCCTCCCCCACTCCTTTTACCTCTGGATCCTCTCTTACTGTTTTTTGTTAGAAAAGAAAGGCTAAAACAATCCAGTGGGAAAAAGGCAACATTTTCAACCAATGGTGCTGGCTCAACTGGGGGTTAGCATGTAGAAGAATGCAAATCGATCCATTCCTATCTCCTTGTACAAAACTCAAGTCCAAGTGGATCAAGGACCTCCACATAAACCAAGATACACTGAAACTAATATAAAAGAAAGTGGGGAAGAGCCTTGAGCACATTGACATAGGGGACAATTTCCTGAACAGAACACCAATAACTTATGCTTTAAGATCAAGAATTGACAAATGGGACCTCATAAAAATTTAAAGCTTTGGTAAGGCAAAGGACATTGTCAATAGAACAAAATGGCAACCAACAGATTGGGAAAAGATATTTACCAATCCTATATCTGATAGAGGGCTAATATCCAATATATAAAAAGAACTCAAGAAGTTAGACTCCAGAGAACCAAATAACCCTATTAGAAAATAGGATACAGAGCTAAGCAAAGAATTCTCAACTGAGGAATACCGAATGGCTGAGAAGCACCTAAAGAAATATTCAACATCCTTAGTCATCAGGGAAATGCAAATCAAAACAACCCTGAGATTCAACCTCACACCAGTCAGAATGGCTAAGATCAAAAATTCAGGTGACAGTAGATGCTGGTGAGGTTGTGGAGAAAGAGGAACACTCCTTCATTGCTGGTAGGATTGCAAGCTGGTACAACCACTCTGGAAATCAGTTTGGCAGTTCCTTTGGAAATTGGACATATTTCTACCAGAGGACCCAGCTATACCACTCCTGGATATATACCCAGAAGATGCTCCAACATGTAATAAGGACACATGCTCCACTATGTTCATAGCAGCCTTATTTATAATAGCCAGAAGCTGGAAACAACCCAGATGTCCCTCAACAGAGGAATGGATACAGAAAGTGTGGTACATCTACACAATGGAGTACTACTCAGCTATTAAAAACAATGAATTTATGAAATTCTTAAGGAAATGGATAGATCTGGAGAATATCATCCTGAGTGAGGTAACCCAATCACAAAAGAACACACATGGTATGCACTCTCTGATATGTGGATATTAGCCCAGAAGATCGGAATACATGAAGTACAATCCACAAACCACAAGAAACTCAAGAAGATGGAAGACCAAAGTGTGGAAACTTCGTTCCTTCTTAAAAGAGGGAACAAAATATCCATCAAAGGAGTTACAGAGACAAAGTATGGAAAAGAGTCTGAAGGAAGGACAATCCAGTTACTCCTGCACCTGGGAATCCTTCCCATATTCAATCACCAAATCCAGACACTATTATGGATGTCAACAATTACTGGCTGTCAGGAGCCTGATATAGCTGTCTCCTGAGAGGCTCTGACAGTACCTGACTAATTCAGAAGTAGAGAGGCCCACAGCCATCCATTGGACTGAGCACAGGGTCCCCAATGAAAGAACTAGAGAAAGGACCGAAGGAGCTGAAGGGTTTGTAGCCCCTTAGGACAAACAACAATATCAACTAGCCAGTACCCTCAGAGCTCCCAGGGACTAAACCACCAACCAAAGAGTGCTCATGGTGGGACTAATGGCTGCAGCAGCATATATATAGCAGAGGATGGCCTAGTCAGTCATCAAGGGCAGGAGAGTCCCTTGGCCTTGTGAAGGCTCTGTGTCCGAGTGTAGGGGAATACCAGGGCCAGGATCTTGAGAGGGTTGGTTGTTGAATAGAGGGAGGGGTCGGGGAGAGGGAACAGGGTTTTTTTGTTTGTTTGTTTTATTTTATTGTATTTTATTTTTTCTTTTTTTCGGAGGGGAAACTGGGAAAAGAGATATCATATGACACGTAAATAAAGAAAATAGCTAATAAAAAAATAAAATAAAAAAAGAAAAAACAAACAAAAAATTTAACAAAACAAAACAAAACAAAAACCCCGAAAACCAAAATCCCAGCAAAGAGAAGGGGAAGTGGGTACATGATCCCATATTTAACCAAGAAGTCATTAGTATTTGATGCCTCCTGGGAGAGAGAAAATTGGTTTTTGTCTACAGAGTGAACTTAGACATATCAACCACACTCTAGGGAAGGTTCCAGAATCACAAACAGATTGCCAATACAAGACATACTCCTTGTATTTGTTTGTTTGTTTGTTTGTTTTGTGGTATGTGTGTTATTGTTATTATTTTTAAAATGTTATTTGTTTTGCTGTTGGTATTTATTTATTTATTTATTTAAGAAAGAGGAACATGAAATTGGGTAAGGGAAGAGTCAGGGAGAAGAAAGATATGATCAAAACATATTGTATAATTTTTTTTAAACCATCAAATACAGGTGAGGTATAAAATCAAAATAGTATTAAAAACAGAACAATTAATTAAAGTAATAACTTTGACTTAGCTTCTTAATGTTTCTAGTCCACCTTAGTGCAAAATCAAATTTTAAATATTCATGTTCCTAATTGTCTGTGTCTCTCTATAGCATTGCCACCTTTATGTAGCTAGTAAGCATAGACCATGAAAATAGAAGGTAAGATTCACATTATACATGTTTGCTTTCCATTCCATGGTTGCCTCCATGCAACAGAGTTACCAAGACAAGGCAGATTTCCTATCCTCATAAAGTGAGACAGCATTTTAACCAAACAGCTAAAAAGCAACTTAAAAGTTAGCGTTACAGACTACACTAGACACTGCTTCTAGAGCAAGGTAGGAGTGAAGTCGAGCCCTTTCGAAGAACAGTTCAGCAGCTTTGTAGAGCAAACTCCACCAGCATGCTGTCAGGAAGACCAAGCTGGGAGGATGACTCACACAACACCTACAGCCTGTTTGGAGGTCCAGACAGGTTGGAGCCCCTAAGAACCATTATGATGGGCCACCAGAATGGAAAACGCTCTCAGACTCCCGATTCAGACAGCCTATTCCCTTCAGAGATGCCTGAGGAAGACAACCCTGGAGCCAGTGCAGCAAGATCCCTGGTGCCCTGCAAGAAAGTTCTCAGAGGAAGGTGCCACCTTGGAGCCCCAGGTCAATCCATGGACCAACAAGCTCCCTAGATTCAGCCACTTAGTCTATGACCCTGACCTCGAACTGTCTGACTGGACCCCTGAAGAGACAGACAACTGGATGAGGTTGAATCTTGCTGCACCGGTAGTGTGGTCAATGCAGACCACCAGATTTTCTCATCAAGGTTCGGGCCAGCACACTGCTGGCATAGCAGCACCTGCATTTCGTCGTCCCACAGAACCATCAAATCCCCAACCCTTGGTCCTTCCAAATCTGCCAAGGGATTTTTTTCAACTTTCTTCTGGAGGAAGAGGAGGAAGAGGAGGAAGAGGAGGAAGAGGAGGAGCAACAATTCAACTCAGCCAATCCTGCAGAGAAGACCCCATGGATAGGCTGTCCAGGAGGATGGGATCCTGGCCTTTTTAATGCAAGGCGCCTTCCACCATCTGACCTCAGCCCAGAACCTCTCTCCCCTTGCCTGACCCAAGGCTCAGAGCTGTTTCAGTCTTGGTGAGTTCAAATGAGCTTTTCACAGTTGATTTAGAGCATCTAGTTCTCTTGGTATCCTCCAAGAGATTATTCTGAATATTACATTTATTCTGCTTCCTATTCCAAAGGGTTCCTGGAGCTCTGAATGGAGGGATTTAATGAAGAGATCTCACTTAGGTCTGTATTCCAAGGTTTTTCTCTGGGTTATGTCTGTTCCCATCTTTTGCAGGAGGAAGCTCTTCTGATGATGGATGAAGAAGACTGATCTATGAATATGGCAGACTTTCATCAGGAGTCATTTTATCACTATTTAGTCTAGTAGTATTTGCTTTGATCCTGGGTCTCTTGGTAATCCAGTCTCTGGTTCTTGGTCACACAAGCAGTGTCAGATATAGGTTCCATCTTATGGAGTGGGTCTTGAGTCAAGTTAGTCGTTAGTTGGGTATTCCCACAAGGTCTGTGCTATGATTGCCCTAGTATATTTTCAGGCAGATCAATATTATAAATCAAAAGGTTTACGGCTGTGTTGGTCTTTGAGTTTCTCTTTTGGCAGCCTACAGAGTACATTCTCGTATCAAAGATACTAGAATGTAGAGGTGAAGGTTCTAGGTAGACAGCTCTTGGCCTCTCCGTGTTCAGTGATTTGTGTTGGTGTTGTCTTCAGGAGTGATGCTCTGCTATCTATCAGCTTGTGGAGAACAATCTATTGTCTTTCAATAGTCTGGGCTGTTAGGAGATCTCCACAGGACCACTCTGGTCAACCGCTCAATTGGATGTAACCCAATTCTGGTAGAGGAAGCTTCATTGGGTGACAAGAGATGACCAGTTGTAACTGTCTTTCCCATTATTTGGAGACTTCATTAGGATTGCCTTCATATATTTTAGGAGGTTTCCACTGCAATACACTCAATACTACTCCTTAAACGCCCTCTCAGTTCTCATTTCTCTCCTGCATGCCTCCCTCAACCTCATCTCCTCGTCCATAGTCCACCCATAATATCTATTCTATTTCTACTCCCAGGGGGGACACTTGTGTCACCTCCTTGTACTTTTTTCTTTAACTGACATTTGTGAGTCTTTAGATTGTAGCTGGTTATCATTTACTTAACAGTTATTATCCACATCATGCCTCTTGACACTATACACACTTGGAATATCTTGACAATTGCAAATTATAGTATGAGATTATTTTAAACAAACTGAATATTTTGAAAAACTGAAATTCAGTGTTCTTAAGTGATTTCAAATCATCATCATCATTGTCAAGTTTTCAGTGAAGTTAAGCTGGTGACTATGGCATGGATTAAATATAAATATATTGTTATATCTATGTACTAATTAAATTTTGTGAGCTTTTCTCATTTTTTCATTGCCTTGGTACTAAAACAAAAAGAAAATTTAGTTTTGGTAATGAATTCAGAATAATAAAAACATTATTATATAAACTGAATAATTTTAGTTTAGGGAGTTAATGTCTAATCTCAAATTTGGGAGGGGGATGAAAACAATGTTATTAAACCTGAAACTAAATACAAGTAGCATTTCTTCAATACAAAAATAATTGTATAAATACAGAAGAAATATTCTTAACTAAATCTCATTCAAAAAATTTTCCAACTACCACAAACTTGAAGAAAGATTGGAATATTTGATTTGGCCCCATTACTGCATAGCTAATTCTGGCTTCTTTGCCAAGGTGGTTCCTGTGGCCCAGAGAAAATGCTAAATGGAGAAAGGGGCTTATGAATGTTTCAGTAAAGTCAAGTCCTAGGTGATCCTAAATATGTATGTATTTGTTGCTTTTTTATTTAAAAAATTTTTTTCCCATAAGCCTCTATTCCAAATCCTGGTAAACTTGCTTGGATAAACCAGAGGCCAAAGCAATCTCAAAGAGGTAGTAAATTTTTATAAATAAATAAGCAATTAATAAACAGCTCCTTATACTCTAATACTGTCCAGAGAATATGAAACAACATTCACAGTAAGTCTGAAGAAAAGACTAATTTTTCTTCAGTTTACTGATTAGAACTGAGCCCCACCCACCTTTTTAAAGCAAGTGATGGTGTTTTGTAATAGCACAGTCTAGTGGTGTTTGGATGTTAAGAGCGTCTCTGATTATAAATGACCTTCAGGAGCTTGAAACTTCACAGCAGCACTGTCATTTCTAATCAGAATGTTCTTTCCTTTGTTCTACAGTTAGTACACTGGGCTGGGTTGGCTTCATGCTTAGAACATAGGAGAAAGCCAGCATGCTGGCTCAAGCATGTCAAGTGGCTGCGAATTCAGTTGTAGCTAAGGTCAAGAGGCTCTTAGCAAGAATCCAATCCACTTCACTTTAAATTTTTACTGGCTAGAACAGAATCTTTTAGCTTCCTGAGGTCAAAAATATGCTTTCTCATTGGAAACTACTTGTTTTCTACATTGTTAAACAACCTTAACTATCTTAAGAATTTAAGACAAAAATCACATAATTATAGAAAATAAGACATGTAGCATTTCTACAAATACCAAAGTATAGAGTGAGTTTTATTTTAAAATAGTATCTTTCTTCCTTTTTAAAATCAACTTTCTTAATTGAGAATATCACTCATGTGCATGATTGTCTAATCTATTCATTTAGGAAAACTGAGCTTGAATTATTTATGGAATTTGATTTTTCTTCAAAGCCTTTTCTTAGTGTTGTCATACTTCTTAACATCATTTTATATTATGTATGTCTTTGCTTTGTGCTAAATAGTTAATTTCTATTTAAATGTTTTTATGTTACTGTACTATTTATTTATCTTTAGTATGTATGGGGTTCTTCATATGGAGATGGACAGATAAATCTCTCCTACACCAATCTTTCCCTCAAAGGAAAGCACAGCACAGTAGATACAAAATTAAATTAATTTGTTCCAAAAAATGCATTTTTATAAATTTAAAAATTTTAGAAAATTAATGCCTCTTTTTTAATATAAAAAAGCACATATCTATATAGTAGGGTATGAGGGTATGAGGGTAAAACCCCATACCCTAATCCCTTCCTTTGCCTAACTCCACAAACATTTTTCTATGCATTCTCAAATTTATGGCCTCTTTTACTTTAACTAATAGTGTTACATATATTATAAATGAATCAATATATAAAAACAACTGGCTGAGTCCATTTGGGGGTGTTCATGTGTGTATATGTTTTAGGGAAAGCTGTATTCATGAAATCTTAAGAATATGGTATCTAAACATGACTTGAACAATAACAATACCCACTGACATGCAAATATATGTAGGGAAAACCTTACAGGCCCCATCTATAGATGAAGAACCATGGGTAATTAATGTCTCTGAGAAAAGGAGAATCAGTTTTCTGCAGGGAAGAGCCCCCAAATTGGTTATTCAATACCAGGTCAAAGTTATTATAATCACTTCTTTTTTTTTTTGTTTCAATAATTTATTTCTTTTTCTTTTTTTTTTATTTGTACTTTTTAATTA
Source organism: Montemys delectorum (assembly GCA_019843815.1). Lineage (NCBI taxonomy): Eukaryota > Metazoa > Chordata > Mammalia > Rodentia > Muridae > Montemys > Montemys delectorum. The sequence goes on along the minus strand of JADRCD010202530.1, from coordinate 25,119 downwards.
GGTATTTTCTTTATTTACATGTACATTTTCCATTTCCCAGGTTCCCGTCCAAAACGAACAAACAAACAAACAAACAAACAAACAAAAACAAGAACAAACCCCTTTTGCCTCCCCCTTCCCCATGCCTGTCACCCCACCCTCTCCCACTTATTGACCCTGGCATTCCCCTACACTGGGGCACAAAACCTTCACAAGGCCGAGGTCCTTTACTCCTATTGATGATCGAATTTGCAATCCTCTACTATAAACCTGCTGCCAGTACATTCAATCCTACCCTGTATAGTCCTTGATTGGTTGTTGGGTCCCTGGGAGTTTTGGATGAGACTAAGTTCTGAAAGGGCTGACTTCTGGACAAGCCAAGAGCTTGGCAATCATGAGCACACTTTAGCTGTGGCTGCCTGGGCAAGAGCAATGTCTTTCATCATTGGCATTGACACTTTTTTTTGTGAAGGGGAAAAGTTAGAGACACTCATGGCTAACTATGCTGAACTAAAATTTCTCTTAATTGAGCACGTCCCATTTTCCATCTCTACCTACTACAAAGCCATTCTCTACACATGGTTTAAACTGAGTTCTTAAATTTGCATACCATTTTTCAATGTTTAGGGTTTATTTATTTTGAGATTAAAGTTGTTTATTGTGATGAACACAACAAATGAGACATCTCACAGTTAGATTCAGTAGCTACTCAAAAATACTTTCTCTATTGTTAAATACAATCTCCTGAAATTTTTAGTAAGAAATTAAACTCGAAATGAAAAAAGGAGACATAACAAGAGACACTGAGGAAATCCAAAATATCATGAGATCCTACTACAAAAGCCTATACTCAACAAAACTGGAAAACCTGGATGAAATGGCCAATTTTCTAGACAGATACCAGGTACCAAAGTTAAATCAAGACCAGATCAATGATCTAAACAGTCCCATATCTGCTAATGAAATAGAAACAGTCATTAATAGTCTCCCAACCAAAAAAAGCCCAGGACCAGATGGTTTTCGTGCAGAGTTTTATCAAACCTTCAAGGAAGACCTAATACCAATACTCCTTAAATTATTCAACAAAATAGAAACTGAAGGTACTCTACCCAATTCGTTCTATGAAGCTACAATTACTCTTATACCTAAACCACACAAAGACCTAACAAAGAAAGAAAATTTCAGACCAATTTCCCTTATGAATGTCGATGCAAAAATACTCAACAAAATTCTTGCAAACCGAATCAGAGAACACAACAAAATGATCATTCACCATGATCAAGTAGGCTTCATCCCAGGGACGCAGGGATGGTTCAATATACGGAAATCCATCTACATAATTCACTAAATAAACAAACTCAAAGAAAAAAACCATATGATCATTTCACTAGATGCTGAGAAAGCATTTGACAAAATCCAACATCCCTTCATGATAAAAGTCTTGGAAAGATCAGGAAGTCAAGGCCCATACTTGAACATATTAAAAGCAATATACAGGAAACCAGTAGCCAACATCAAACTAAATGGAGAGAAACTTGAAGCAATCCCACTAAAATCGGGGACTAGGCAAGGCTGCCCGCTCTTTCCCTACCTATTCAATATTGTTCTTGAAGTTCTAGCCAGAGCAATTAGGCAACAAAAGGAGATCACTTGTAATGTAAAATAATTTAGTTAGTCAGAGAACTTGAGTCAGAGAGCTTCCTTTCTTGACCAGGTTTACGACATCTCCCTCCTTTCTAATATACTGTATTACTCTTTGTCTATGTCCTATAATTATCTTCATATAACTCTGGGACCTTTTATTTTTCTAAATATTTTCTATTAAGATAAATTCTATTGCGGCAGCTTTCAGATAAATTATGTACTTGACTGTTAACAGTTAATAGTGGCTTAGGCTTAGGTTGATAACAGGAATGAAAGCTATGGGAAGTAGATTTCAATAAGAGGAAAGGTCATTTATCAATGGGAAAGCTGAGTCTATAGGAACATATGGCATTGAGAAAGTAGACATGGTTCATCTGACTGCTTCAGATAATTTTCTTAGTTGAGAGTTGAGTTGTGAGAGTGAGAATCAGTAACAGATCTTGGGAATTTCTGTCAAAATGAGGAGATGTGAATTAGTCATCAACAAGCATAAAAGACCAAAAGGAGGAAGTAACACCAAGACTAGTGCTTGGCAATATTAATGGCTTCCAATGGTATTAAACTTTTTGAATAAAATTTGACCAGTTCAACATGGATGTATACATTTCTCCAAAACATGTTGCTGCACATGGACTTGCATAGTAGAATGAAAGAGTTTTATCTAATCCAAGCTGTGTTATGGTGAGGTATGTGAAAAAAAAGAGCCTCAAATGTCTGAAAGGCACATGCAAGAAATTGGTCATCATGATTGATCAAGAAGTCTAGGCTGCTAAAAAAAGTGAGAGGATGTCGGAGGTATATGACTGTGGAATAGCAATGCCATCAGTGGGATAGAGCAAGTGAGGAAGTTGGAAATGTGAGGGGATATTTTGAAATTTTGGGAGGTAGTAATTAGTATATGGTTTGTATGAAAATGAAATTACATGTTACACTTATTTCTAATGACTACATTACAGAACATGACCATGGAAAGAGAATGAATTGCAATAACAACTAATGGCATATGTATATCAAGATACCATAATGAAGTTTATTAATATATATATGTGTATATATGTATATATACATATATGCATGTATATATATGTATGTATATGTGTATATATACATATATATATAGAGAGAGAGAGAGAGAGCCAGAGGACCAGGAAGTCTGCTGTATGATTGTTTTCTACATATGACAAATATCAATGCCCGTGAAATGTCAAGAATATGACAGCTTAAACTAGACTTGAACAATGACAATACTAAATGACAACATGGAAGAGGGAAATCCATAGGGCATGTTGCCACTTGACAAAGAACCATTGGGAATTAACATCTGCTGAGAGATGATGTTTTCCCTACAGATGGCATCCTAAATGGTTATCCAATATCAAGTAGTCAACCCTAAAATGTATATATGGAAACAATAATAAATGAACTCAGGAGATGGCACTTATATATGTATTCCCATATATAGCAACAATAATTTAAAGTAAGAGGTCATTGATTTGAAAAGAGGCATGAGAGGGGTTAGAGGGATGAGGAAATGATGTAGTTGTATTTTAATTAGCTAAAAAGTAAAAGTTACAACTACCAAAAAATAAAAATACAAGGAATTTTTGGTAAACTAGAAAGAGAGAGAGAGGAAGAGAGAGAGAGAGAGAGAGGTAGAGAGAGAGAGAGAAGGGATAGGAGGGTGACACAAAATTTAAACTGTGTTTGTGGCTAGTGGGTTGATGGGGTCTTTATGAACACAGTGAGAAAAAAGAGACAGTGATCAGACAGTGATTGTGGTTGCAGGCAGAGGAGATACCACTTTTATTCTGTGCATTGGTATAACACAACAAAGCATTCTCTAAGTTCTTAATGGACTGGATTCTCTTTAAAACACTGTTGATAGAACAGAATTTCTGAGAAAGGTGCTATATTGCTACACAAAAAAGTCATCACACAGCTCTTTACCAGGGTGAGAAGCAGAAGACCTTGAAGAGTTATTTTCTGATATGCTGGGGATATATATGGTTTGACTTGCTGGTCTTGCAAGGTACTAGCTAACAGTTTCTAACACCTACATCAGGAAGCTCATAGCCATCTGTAGTTCTAGTTTCAGAGACTCTGATGTGCTCTTCTGGTCTCTGAAGACATCTACATGAACATGGCACAAAGAACCACACAAAAGTGAATATAAATGCATAATAAAAAATTTTAAGGCCGGGCGGTGGTGGTGCACGCCTTTAAGCCCAGCACTTGGGAGGCAGAGGCAGGCGGATTTCTGAGTTCAAGACCAAAGTGAGTTCCAGGACAGCCAGGAGTACACAGAGAAACCCTGTCTCGGAAAAAAAAAACAAAAAAAAAAAAAAAAAACCAAACCAAAACAAAAAACAAAAAAACAAAACAAAACAAAATTTTAATCATTGTTAACTTTCAAACCACTCAGGCTACTTTGTGACCATGGATAATGGTAAATATTAACATTGAATAGGTAGAAATTTTGCAAATTCAAAATCATTTCCCCATCAGTTATGGCTTGAATGCCTCAAGACTGTGGGATATTATTATATTATTGTACCTAGAAGTGCTGTTGTCTTAGTTAGGGTTTTACTGCTGTGAATAGACATGATGATCAAGGCAACTTTTATGACATTTAATTGGGGCTGGCTTGCAGCTTCAGAGGTTTAGTTCATCAGCATTAAGGTACCAGCATGGTAGCATCCAGGCAGACATGGCATGGGAAGATGTGAGAGTTCTACATCTTTTTCTAAAGGCAAACAGAAAAAGACTGGCTTCCAGGCAGCCAGGACAATGGCCTTAAACCTCATACCCATACAACAGGGCCACACCTCCTAATATTCCCACTCACTGAGCCAAGTATATACAAACCACCACAGTTGAAGAGGAGAGTTCACTACATATTCAAATGGTGTGAATCAGAACTGATAGAATGAGACTCTGAGAGAAGCCATATGTTTGTGTGAATCAGAACTGATAGAATGAGACTTTGAGAGAAGCCATATGTTTCAGTTAGCACGTGGGAATTAAAGAAAGGAAGTCTTACTCTTTTGATATGATTGTACATGTAAATTCAGTGTGAATTGTATGTTCACATGTCATACTTTAAAAATTTTACGTATTATTTGCATTAAAATAATAAATCTGAAAGTACTAAGTAGTTAGCTCCCAAGACTAGACCAATAGGGCATAATCTAATCTTTTTTTTTTATTATTAGATATTTTCTTTATTTACATGTAAATTTTCCCTTTCCCAGGTTCCCCTCCAAAAAACAAATGAACAAACAAAAACAACAAGAACAAACCCCTTTTGCCTCCCCCCTCCCCATGCCTGCCGCCCCACCTCTCCCACTTATTGGCCCTGGCATTCCCCTACACTGGGGCACAGAACCTTCACAAGGCCGAGGTCCTTTCCTGCAGCATAATCTAATCTTTATACTTCTTTTCTAGACAACACACAAAATTTAAATGAAATAACTTTTTATAACTGGAAAATTTCACATTGGTGAGCACCAATGCAACTGTCATCATGCATGCATAACTTCGTCGGCATTTATTTGTTGCGTAGTATTCTGTGTCCAACATTGACTTAAGGTCTTCCAGTATGACTATTCAATACTTTGTACCACTTATATTTAAGGTAATGGGAAATATGTTATTTTCATAGAATAATATAAATGCATTGAGAAAGACCGAAGTAGTTTAATTGAAGTTGAAAGTAGCTTACTATGAACTGACACTATCACTACCTTATGTTTACCATTCTTTTTTTCTTATCTTTTTTTCCTCTTTTCATTTCTTCATTCTTTTCTTTTCCATTTCCTGCTCATGGCCCTCTCTTCCAATATCACATTCGGCAGCCTAGTCTGGTGTAATACTTGAGGTTCTCTTTTCTCATTCTCCTGAGTGCTGAAATTACGGACTTGTATCTTTCTTTTAACTTTAATGGGACTCTTAAAATGAACCACAAGATTTCCATTTCCAAAGGCATTCTTCGTTTCCTTTAATCTGCAGATAAAGAAATGTGAAATAGAAGATTCAATGACTTGCTCAGTGTTAGGATAATGTGGGTCTGCAGACAAGTCATCTCTGTGTGTAGCAAACTGTCTTGTGCTTCTTGGTGAAGAATGCACGGGACCATGTTACTTGGAACTGTCTTCTGGAAAATATAAAGTATTTAAAGCAAATGAAATTTTGTAAAGTATTTCAAATAAAACTTGTCTATTTACTGTTTAATTAATATTTACTCAGCTGCCAGACTGGCATTATAGTATCCAAATTATGCTCCTAGTTTTACTTCTTTACCAATAAGGATAAAAGTTTTCATTCAGACTTTATTTTATATGATTTTATAGTATGTTTGCTAACAATTTGGTGAACCTTGGTGGCTTTTTATTTGAACACAAGACATCATTTAATCACTATTTACAAAGTAGAAGATCTATCATGAGAACATCCAAATCAATAAAGGAAATACAAGTACTATATATTGTAATGCTTTCTTTACCAATTGCAGCAGGAAATAGCTCATTCAATGTCTGATGTTGTTTTCACTGCTCTTTGTTATGCTCCTGAACTTGGTGGTAGATTCTATTTCTGAACATACCACATATATAAGTTATGACATTGAGAAATCAAGCTGGTTTTCATAATGTTGGAAGCTTCTATGAATGGTACTTGTGGGGAGAGGCATAATCAATGTACTTATTGAACTGGGAATTCTATGAACAACAGTAAGAACTTTCCTGACAATATGTGCTTATTGGGGCAATAGTATCATGAATTTTATGGCAGTAAACCACGTTCTGATTGTAGAGCATTGCTCTACATAAGGCTCAGGTCTGTACTGTTAACTGGACCAACAACCTGTGATTCATTAGGCTATAGGCCCTAGGTTAGAATTTAATACTATTATTATTCTAAATGGACATATCATTAAACTACATTCTATGTTCTTATTCTTACATTAATAGATTAATTAAAATTTCAACCATCATCAGGCAAGGATTTTGCTTTTTGCTTTCTGCTTTTGGGTGTTTTGTTTTGCTTTGCTTTGTTTTGTTTTTCAGTACACAATGATTTATACAGAGACCACAACTGGTCAGTGAGTAGAGAGCCAGATAATGAAGAGTGCTCAGATTGAAATGGGAAATCTGAGCCATAGCCCTCTCTCCAGGGCTCAGGGTTACCTAAAAAGGTGGGCAGAAAGTATTTAAGAGCCAGAGGTAGAAAGGTCGTGAAATAGTCAGTGAACCAGTGTTTTCCCAATGTTATAGTGACTTTGTCCACATGAACTCAAAACATTCAGAATTCGAAAGACTTGCATGGGTTCAAGCTAATCAAACCCCAGCTCATGAAGTTCCATTACTAGCTGAAGATCAATTGACAATTGATGGCTCTGGGAGGGGATAATCACTTTTCTTCATAGTTGCAACCATTCAGAGTCTATCCATGTTCAAGTAGATGGCTCTATATCCACTAACTAGAGTCCATGTTCTTTTAAACAGAGCACATGAGGCTTAGAGGGACAAGTTGTTGGCGAGGGCATAGGAAATAAATTGGAGGGAAAGGGGTGGGCAGTGGATTTGATCAAAATGGCATTGTATCAGGCTTCCAAGCTGGAACCAGCTTGATTATTCTGTGTCCTATAATGGAAGTGTTTAGCAATAGGATCTTAGGAAGTTCTGAAATGTAACCAAGACCTGTGGCAGTAACTTTTCATGTTGAGGGAGTAGTTTTTCTGGACCAGTCATTTAGTGAACTATTTTCTCCTGCATCTGGGAAAAGAAATTATCAATGGTAAAGTAAACTACTTTTCAACAAAGTTATTATTATATGAGTGCAACTAAGGAATAGAGTTCCAAAATATCTATTTAGTGTTTAACATAGAGATGAGCAGAGAGCAATGAATAGATATTTAGTAAAAGCTAAGAAACTTGGGCCTGGATCCTTTCTTATCTTGGGTAAGTCAACCAACTTTCACTATTCATTGTTCTTATTTTAATTTAATATGTTCTAAAAGTCATTGCTTTAATGATTGTCACAACTAATTTTCATCATTATGATTATATATGAGGTTTAAAGGTATATGTCTGTGTGAGGGTAGATTCCCTCTCAATGTGAAGGGTTTTTTTTAAAGTATTAACACTTATGATAACCAAGTTATAGAATCAGCCTCAGTGCAAATCAACTGATGAAGATATAACTAAAACATCACACCACACACACATACACACACACACACACACACACACACACACACACACACTCATATAGATAGATAGATAGATAGATAGATAGATAGATAGATAGGTAGATAGATAGATATAGATATGAGTTTTATTTAGCCATTAAAAATGCAAGTATATCTTGTGGAAGAAAATATACGGAAATGTAGATCTCCATGCTAACTAAACTAAACAAACCTTAGAGGAAAGGAAAAACATCATACTTTCCCACATATGTAGCATCTAGATGTTTTTAAATATTGGAGCTAGAATGAGTGCTATGGGAAAGAGCATTAGGATGGATAAGAGGAGAGAAAATAGAGAAATAAAAATGGATATGATTGAAGAATATTATATATGTATGAAAATATAGTATTTCCTACTATTAATGTATAGCAATAGGATGAATGTAAAAAGTTTTAGAAGTTAAAAGGTGTAGATGATAAAAGTTAAATTTAAAACTCTAATATGATAAAGGAGACAGAGATGGAGGGAAGGAGAGAAACACACAGACAGAGACAGACAGCAAGACAGAGACAGAGAGAATGTACAGGGTTAAGAAAATCCAATAGAATTCCAATTGTAATTACAGGCACAGAATGTTATCATTTTGTTATTAAAAGTTGGATAAGAATAAAAGCTATGAAGAAAGACTATGATTAGAGAGAAATGTATCCAAGAGTTTATTTTTACTTAATTTTAGTCTATTTTGCCTCATTCTTATCTACAAGTAGCATGTAGATCCATTATGTTGTCTCTTAAATAACACAGTTCTTATGAAAGCATTTGGTAGACTATTGTGTTAGAACTTTTGTTCTACTTTTTGTAAGCTTTTTTTTCTTTTTTATAAGGATAGAGTGCTTTTGGTATTGTGAACTATCTTTGACTTGTGCAAGTCACTTACTAAGTTTTCTCTGAGAGACATAAAAATATCCTGACTCCTTCTCCCCTGAAAAATCCAATGGAGTTCACAATGCAAGCATTGGAAAACAGTCTCAAATGCTCTGTGAAGGCATTCATTGGCAGCCAGAAACTTATATGAAAAAGGTTCACATAAGATGAACTACTTTCTTCCTCTGTGCTTATAGGACTCAAGAACAGCTTGATACATTAATTCCTTAATTAACACATTAATTGTACAGTGTTTACAGCGTACAGCAGGTATTGATTTTAAGGTTTTAAGTATGTTCATTTAACCTCAGAATAATAATTCTATATGATAGGGTCTAGCATTTTTATACTTTAAAAATATTTTTATTTAATTTTTCCATTTATTTATTTATTTATTTATTTATTCATTTATTTATTTATTAACTTTACATCCCAGTCACAGCCCATCTCTCCTCCCAGTGCTCCCTTCACATGGCTCCTCCTCCCATCCCTGCTCCCATTCCTTTAAAAGAATAGAAATCAAGACAGATCAAGAAATTTACTCAAGGCCACAAAGCTTAATGTATTAGCTATCCTCTTTCTCAGGCTAACGTCTTTATCCCTGTAAAATACATCTTTATTCTAAAATCTAGAAATCTAAATTATTTTATAGGTATTTTTAAAAGTTTCACTTATGTTGACCTAGAGAATCCCTACATGATTAGCTGCCCACATGGAGTATTAGCACTCACATGTTGCTTGTCTTGTCAAAAGAGAGGTACCATGGAGGAAATAATTGACAAAGTAATGCTGACTGTACATAAATTCAGGGAAATATTCCAATGTGCAATATTCCATTATCTCAGTGAGGCAACTATGAAATCTGTATATTGGCATTCATACTGTCTGTTTTGTTTGAGTGAAATAAGCAAAAGCTTATATTTATCCATGTGGATACATATAGTAATGTTGATATTAAACTGAAAATGTTAAACAAAAAAAAATTATTTCTCATAGTTCTAAAAACTGAAAAGTCCAAGGTCAAGATACTGGCACATTTAATACCCGGTTAGGGCTCATTTTCTCATTCACAGATGGTGTTAGCTACCTGAATGTCCACACAGGCACAGTAGATAAAGAATAAAGCAGACTTCTAAAACTCATTTTATACTTACTAGCTTTTATTCTGTAGGCTCTGATGTTGTCTTAGTCAAGGTTTGAATTCCTGAACAAAACATCATGAGCAAGAAGCAAGTTGTAGAGAAAGGGTTTATTTAGTGTACACCTCCACATTTCTGTTGATCACCAAAGGAAGTCAGGACAGGAACTCAAGCAGGTCAGGAAGCAGGAGCTGATGCAGAGGCCATGGAGGGATGCTGCTCACTGGCTTGCTTCCCTGCCTTGCTCAGCTTACTTTTTTATAGAACCCAGGACTACCAGCCCAGGGATGGCACCACCCACCAAAGTCCCCCCCCCCAAACTTGATCACTAATTAAGAAAATGCCTTATAGCTGGATCTCATGGAGGCACTTCCTCAAGTGAGGCTCCTTTCTCTGCAATAACTCCAGCTTATGTCAAGTTGATACACAAAAACAGCCAGTACAGATGTCATGCCTCAGTCACTTCTCAAAGACTGCTAATAGCATCCACTGGGAAGGTTAGGTTTCAACGTGTGCATTTGCTCGAAGAGATTGTTCTCAATAATGCACTGAATGTAACCATTTCCACAACTTTTTTTTTTTTTTTAAATCTGGGTAAAGTCTTGCTGGAGATATTACTTTCCTTATAATTTGTATAAACAAACAAGACAGTCTCCATAGGCACTTGCTTTCATATATCTTCATAGACATCTGAATGTTCGGATCCATTAGGATAAGAAATATAATGTATTTAAGAATTGAGTTAAGGAATTCTCTAGACTTCACAGAGTAGTTTCAAACTACATAAGTCAAATGAAAATCTTATTTGAAGAAGTCAAATTGAACATTAAATTTGAATGAAGTGCAAAGAACATGAGTGTAAATACATTTTAATGCTAAATTTAGAGGGAAAGGAAGGAATTACTAAGGATTTTAGGATAAAAAAAACTTTTATTTTGTGTTATTCTTCAGCTTCTCTAATGAAGGGATGAACATTTATCTGATTTTCATGGCAAGACCACAAAACATGAAATAGTTTGAAAGCTTAAAGAAACCATAATCAGATAATGAAATGTCACTTTAGACAAGTTCTGGCAGATTATTATATATGCCATTTTCCATTGTTCCTATGACCCAGTAATTCTACTCTCAAACATGTACTCTGAGGAAATCAAACCAGACTGACACCAACAGACTGCTCAGAGCCTTCTACAAGGTTTTGATTTATTTTACTTTAGTTTTATTAAAAATAAAATTATGTTCATACACTGTATTCCTACTAGCCAAAACTTAAATCAGTCCTCATGACCATCAAGAACAGATCCTCCAGTGGTGTACTCATGCACGAAGGGATGTTAATACTATGCACATGATTTCATTCCATAACAGTATGAATGCATCTTTAAGCATCCTAGGCAAAAATACACCCAACACAAAGACTATCCAGTATGAGCTCAGGTGGAATGCAAAGCCAGTACCTTTTGAAAAGCCTGAACAGTTCTTGCTTCTGAGGCTGAAGAGAGACTTCATAATGAAGGAGAATGGGAGAATTTTCTAACATCACAAAACCTTCGACAAATGGATTATAGTTACAAATTAATCAAAACCTATCAAATACTATATCAAAGTTAGGGAATGTCTGTGTGCTTACAATTATATTGCCAATGTGAGGATGCATTAACATATTCCATAATTTTTTTGTTTAAAGAGTCAAAAATGGATTTAAAATTTTTGGATACAAGTTAGACTAATAAGAAATATTATAAAATTATATGGATCACATATAATTTATATAATCCATTTCTATATATTATACATAGGCATATATCATATAAACTATATATAGTTTATTATATATAATATAAATACTATATAGAATTCATAGGTAATTCTAGAGTCTTGGTATCAGATATATGTGTGTGATCTAGAAAATTATTTCTATTTTCCTATCAATTATTAGTATAAAATTTTTCTTTGTAGGCACGGATCTTTTGTGCTGCAAATTATTTTTGATCAACAGAGAAACTTCTAATAATCATTGTTATGTTTAATGAATTTTAGAGGATAGAAGATTATTATCCACTAGAGGTGAATAATGACAATTTAATGTAAAAAATGACTATATATAATATATATATACATATATCCAATTTCTTGGGCAACAATCATAATAATGATTCAAATATCCTTGCCATGACTTAAATATCTCAAAGACCACAGACTCATAAAATAAAATACTCATAATGTGTGTTAATTTTGTTATTACATAATAATAGTTAAATTGTTTTCTCTGACAGTTCAGGAGTATTTCCATTGGTCAAGAGTTTTCCCCTTCTATTATCTCCTAAGATTGTGCCTACATTTGAGTATTTACTGTAGGACTATGGCATCCCCAGTTGCCCTATAATAGTATATCTTTGAGTGTGTAGATTGCATGAATCTTAGAGGAATCTCATCATCTGAGATAATGAAAATATAATTAATAATTTTAACAATATAAACAATAAAGTAAATTAAAAATATGCAATGAATCTTTATTCTATACCAGAAAATGGAGGATAGTTGTATAAATAGAGAAATCTTTACTTAAAACAGTTTTTAACTGATTTCTCTAACTATTTTTCTTTTGCAATGCTAAAGACACATAGTTCTGACAATGGAAATATATGTCCAGATTGTTTAAATATGGTTTATGTATATTAGGTACACTATGGTATCAACTAAGTATACATTCAAGATCAAGCCCTCCAAGTCCTAGAGCTGGCAAATGTCTACAGTGCCCTTTATAGCTCTAACAACATGTGGATGACAGATGAGCTACATACTGCTACCGTGTGAGCATGTCTGGAATAATGTGATCAATTTTAAATTGTTTGACATCTTAAGCAAGAAGCCTGCACAAAAATATTTGTTCACACAGCTTAGTCATGTAATGATGAGAGACATCAGAAAAATCAAAGCATTCCAAAGAGTAAGTTTCTGCTAAAATAAACATTCTGTCTTTTTAGTCTTTGTGTTCGGACACAGTGTTATCATGAGGAGAGAAAGGATGTACAAATTAAGCTTGGAACATTTCCATGATGAACACTTCTGGTATTGTAAAGTAACTTTTCCCCATTAATTTATGTATTTATTTGCTGTACATCCTGATTGTTGCCCTCACCCCTCCAGGTCCCCCACCCTCATAAGTACTCTCCGCATTCTCCTCTCCCCTTCTTCTCTGAGAGAGTGGAGGGCCTTATTGGTATCTCCCCACACTGGCACATCAAGTCTCTGCAGAGTGAGGAGCATATTGTCCCACTAAGGCCAGACAAGCAGGCCAGAGAAGGCAGTCCAGTTAGGGGAACTGGATCCACAGACACACAACAGCTTTAGCGACAGCCTCTACTCCAGTTGTTTGGTACCTACATGAAGACAAAGCTACTCATCTACTACCTATGTTAGAGGGCACCTATGTACAACCAGTGTATGCTCTTTGGTTGGTGATTCAGTCTCTGAGAGCCACTAAGGGTCCAGGTTATTTGATCCCCCTCCTGTTGGTCTTCCTGTGGAGTTCCTATTTCCTCTGGTGCCCTTAATCCTTCCCCTAACTCTTCCATAAGTCTCCCCAGGCTCCATTCAATATTTGTCTGTGGGTCTCTGCATCTGTCTCAGTCAGCTTCTGGGTGGAGCCTCTTAGAGGGTAGTTATGCTAGGTTACTTTCTGCAAGCACAACAGAGTATTATTAATAGTGTCAGGCACTGGTTCTTGACCATGGGTTGGGTCTCAAGTTGGACCAGTCATTAGTTGGACATCTCCCCATTCTCTGCACTCTTTGTTCCTGTATTTGTTGTAGACTGGACAAATTGAAAGTTTTGTGTGTGGGTTGATGTCCTATGACTCCACTTGGGGTCCTGCCTGGTAACAGAAGGTGGCCACTTTAAGTTCCATATCCCCACTGTCAGGATTCTCAGCTAAGGTCACCCTAGGACCTCCATCATCCCAGGTCTCTGGCATGTCCTAGAGATGCTTCTCCCAACTCCCACAAGATACAGATTTCAATTCTTTCTCCTGGCCCTCTGGCCCTCTATTCTGTCCCTCCCCACCCCTGATCCTGACCTCCCCAAATTCTCCTCTCCATCCCCTCTCCCACACACTTCTTGCTTTCCATCTTCCTCTAATGACTATTTTATTCCCCCTGGGCCCTCCTTATTTAGCTTCTTTGGGTCTGTGGAATATAGCATGGGTACCCTGTACTGTATGGCTAATATCCATGTATCAGTGAGAACACATCATGCATGTCCATTTGAGTCTGGATTACCTCACTTAGGATGATATTTTCCAGTTCCATTCATTTACCTTTAAAATTCATTAATAGCTGAGTAGTATTCCATTGTGTAAATGGACCACATTTCCTGTATCCATTCTTCTTCAGTTGAGAGACATTGAAGTACCTTTCAGTTTCTTGCTATTACATATAATGCTGCTATAAATATAGTTGAGCAAGTGTCCTTCTGGTATGGTGGAGTATCTTCTGGGTAGAGGCCCAGGAGTGGTATATCTGGGTTTTGAGATAGAACCTTTCCCAGTTTTCTGAGAAATATCTAGATTGATTTCCAGACTTGGTGTACAAGTTTGTACTCCCACCAGCAATGGAGAAGTGTTTCCTTTGCTCCACATCCTTACCATCATGTGCTGTCCCTTGAGTTTTTGATCTTAGCTATTATAATGGGTATAAGAGAGAATCTTGGGGTTGCTTTGATTTGCATCTTTCTGATGACTAAGGACATTGAACATTTCCGTAAGTGCTTCTTCATCATTTGAGATTCTTCTGTTCAGAGTTCTGTTTAGCTCTGTATGCCAGTTTTTAATTGGGTTATTTGGTTTGATGGTATCTAACATCTTGAGTTCTTTATAATTTTTGATATTAACCCTTTGTCAGATGTATGGTTGAAGATCTTTTCCCAATCTGTAGGTTGCTGTTTTGCTCTATTGACACTGTCCTTTGCCTTATAGAAGTACCTCAGTTTCATGAGATCCCATTTATTAATTGTTGATCATAGTGCCTGAACCATTGTTGTTCTGTTTATGAATTTGTGTCCTGTGCCAATGAGTTCAAGGCTATTTCCCACTTTTGGTTCTATTAGATTTTATGTATCTGGTTTTATGTTGAAGTCCTTGATCCACTCGCACTTGAGTTTTGTGCAGAGTGATAAATATGGATCTGTTTGCATTCTTCTACAAGCAGACATCCAGTTAGATTAGCACTATGTGTTGAAGATCTTTTTTTTTATTGTATAGTTTTGACCCTTTTGTCAAAATACAATTGTCCACAGGTGTATGAGTTTATTTCTACACCTTCGATTTGATTCCATTGATCTACCTATCTCTTTCTTTAACAATACTATACAGTTTTTATTACTATTACTCTGTAGAACAGCTTGAAACCAGGGAGGGTGATCAGGAGTTCTTTTATTCTACAGGATTATTTTACTCATCTTGGGATTTTTTTGTTTTGTGTTGTTTTTCCATATGAAGTTGAGAATTGCTCTTTCAAGGTCTGTAAAAAATTTTGTTGGAATTTTGATGGAAATTGCATTGAATATGCTGATTGCTTTTAGTAAGATGTCTATTTTTACTATGTTAATTGAAATCATTCCATCTTCAAATATCTTCTATTTCTTTCTTCAGAGACATAGATTCTTGCCATACATGTCTTTCACTTGCTTTATTAGAGTTACACAAAATATTTTATATTATTTGTGGCTATTGTGAAGGATGTTATTTACATGATTTCTTTCTCAATCCATTTATCATTTGTATAAAGGAGGACTACTGATTTTTGGTTGTTGTTTTTAGTTAATTCTATATCCAGCTACTTTGTTGAAGGTGTTTATCAGCTGTAGGAGTTCTCTAGAAGAATTTTGGGGTCATTTGTGGCTTTTGTATAGTGTCATATCATCTATGAACAGCAACACTTTTATTTCTTCCTCCCTTCTTTTCTTCCTTCCTCTCTCTCTCTCTCTCTCTCTCTCTCTCTCTCTCTCTCTCTCTCCCTTTCTTTTCAATTTGTATTCCCTTGATCTCCTTTAGTACTCTTATTGCTCTAGCTAGAATTTCAAGTAGTATGTTGAAGAGATAGAGAGTGGACAGCCTTGCCTTGTCCCTGATGAATTGTTTTGTTTTAAGTTTCTCTGCATTTAATTTGACGTTGGCTATTGGCTTGCTATATATTGCTTTTGTTGTGTTTACGTATATGCCTTGTGTTCTTATCTCTCCAAGACTTTTAAAATGTAGGGGTGTTAGATTTTGTCATAGGCTTTATCAGGACATAATGAAATGATTATGATTTTTTTCCTTTCAATGTGTTTATAGGAAGGATTACCTTGATGGATTTTCACATATTGAACCATCCCTCTACCCCTGAGATGAAGCCTACTGATGGTAGATGATATTCTTGCTGTATTCTTAGATTTGGTTTTCATGTATTTTATTGAGTACTTTTTACAGTAATGTTCACAAGGGATATTGGTGTTATGTTCCCTTTCTTTGTTGACTGTGTACTTTAGATATCTGAGTGACTGTGGTCTCATACTATCAGTTTAGCAATTCTCCTTCTGTTTCTATTTTGTGTATTATTATGAGCATTATTGATGTTAGTTCTTTTCTGAAAGTCTGTTAGAAGTCTGTGCCAAAACCATCTGGCCCTGGTCTTTTTTGTTGGTGGTAGTTTTGTTTTGGTTTTATTTTGTTTTGGAGACTTTTAATGACTACATCTATTTCCTTAGTGGTTATAGGACTATTTAAATAGTTTATCTAATCTTGATTTAACTTTAGTTACTGGTATCTATTTAGAAAATCATCCATTTTGTTTAGGTTTTTTAATTTGTGGAGTGTGGGCTTTTGAAGTAAAACCTAATCATTCTTTGAACTTCCTCAATGTCTGTAGTTATGTCTCCCTTTTCATTTCTAATTTTATTAATTTGGATACTGTCTCTCTCTTTTTTAGTTAGTTTGGTTAAGGGTCTGTCTATGTTGTTGGTTTCTCAAAGAACTGGCTCTTGGTGTTATTGATTTTTTCTATTGTCTCTTTGTTTCAAATTTATTGATTTCAGGACTGAGTGTGATTATTTCCAGCTGTCTACTCCTCTTGGGTGTGTTTGTTTCTCGCTCTTTTTTTCCCTAGAGCTTTCAAATGTACTTTTAATCTGCTAGTATGAGAACTATCTAATTTCTTTGTGGAGGCATTTAGTGCCATGAACTTTCCTCCTAGCACTACTTTCATTGTGTCCCATAAATTTGAGTATGTTGTACCTCCATTTTCATAGAATTCAAGAAAGTACTTGACTTTTTTATTTCTTCTTTGATTCAGTGATCAAAGATTAAGTATAGAGTTGTTTAGTTTCCATGAGTGCTGTGGACTGGGTTCGTTGCGGGGACCCCAATTTCCACGGGATGAGAGTTATGGTCAGGTGGGCAATTAAGTTGGTGGATGACAAATAGACTAGACACAAGGGTGTGTGAATCTGAATGTATTTCTTAAAAATGGCATCAGACTTTTACAGTCATTGGAAAGGAGAAATGATAAATCTGGCAGCTTAGTAATTAAGGTACATTTAAGATTGCCTGAAACACACTGAGTCTAAAGAAACTGCCATCTCCTCTGGATAGGCTCTACATCCCCCCAGGCCCAAGCACTCTGGGCCCAGGGGGACTGCTGCCTAAGTTCTAGTGTGAGTCTCCATCCAAGAGAGAGTCCATCCAAGAGAGAGTCCAAGAGAGTGCACAAGTCCAAGAGAGAGCACAAAGTGAAAAGCAGGTTTATATGGTATACAGGAAACAGGGCAAATGACAAGAGTCACGTAGATGGGCCGGGGTCAAAAGGATCAGAGTGCAGGACTGAAGTCACGTAGGCAAGTGACCACTACATAAGGTCCATAGGTAGGTAGCCAGGTGTGAAGTAGGAGGAAGAGCAGTTGAGCCCTCCCTGCTGGGGCTAATTTTGTATTCCTATGCTAATTTCCTGATTCTGCTGGAGGTAAGACTTGGATAGTCCGATCTGGCATTTCCTGTTAATTCTCTGGGTCTCGCTGGAGGGGAGCACCTGGAAGTTCCAACCTAACAGTTCTAGGTAATGTCCTTGAGTTTCTAGTATGTAAAACAGTTCTGACTATTATAGGGCTGCCCTAAGGTATGTGCTTGACCTCTGTTGCTAACTCTAAGGGCAAAACTTGTCTGACAGGCAGAATTAGGATATATTGGAAACATCGTGCTGGCCAGGAAACAATGCCCAATCCTAGCCATAAATGAATCATTTCTTGGGGTACCTTTACGCCTAAATACAAGGGCGTGTTGACGATTGGAAAGACTAATCTGGAACACGTTTGAGTTAGGAGATGCCAGTGACTACCCTGACTACCCAGGAAGCACAGATACCCTTTTGGGTCCTTATTGCCTCTTGCCCTTGATCAGGTTTTTAAGCCTGATACTGCAGACGTGACTGGCATAGACGAGTGTGTGTGGCACATGAGTATGAAGACTTTCTGTTGTTTCTATTGTTGTTGAAGTCTAGTTTAAATTCATGGTGATCTGATAAAGTGCATGGAATTATTTCAATCTTCTCGTATCTGTTGAGGCTTGCTTTGTGGCCTTTTCCCTTTGTAGCTTTTTTTTTTTTTCTTAGATATTTTCTTTATTTACATGTAAATTTTCCCTTTCCCAGGTTCCCCTCCAAAAAACAAACAAACAAACAAAAACAACAAGAACAAACTCCTTTTGCCTCCCCCCTCCCCATGCCTGCCACCCCACCCTCTCCCACTTATTGGCCCTGGCATTCCCCTACACTGGGGCACAGAACCTTTACAAGGCCGAGGTCCTTTCCTCCTATTGATGATCGAACTTACAATCCTCTACTATACACATGCTGCCAGTACATTCAATCCCACCCTGTATAGTCCTTGATTGGTGGTTGGGTCCCTGGGAGATCTGAGGGTACTAGTTAGTAATTGTTGTTCATCCTAAGGGGCTGCAAACCCTTCAGCTCCATAGAACCTTTCTCTAACTCCTTCATTGGGGACCGTGTACTCAGTTCAATGAATGGCTGTGAGCCTCTACATCTGTATTAGTCAGATATTGTCAGAGCCTCTCAGGAGATAGCTATATGCTTGTCCTTCCTTCAGTCTCTGCTCCATAGTTAATCTCTGCCACTCCTTCTGTGGGTGTTTGGTTCCCCTTTTTAAGAAGGAACGAAATGTCCACCTTTTGGTCTTCCTTCTTCTTAAGTTTCTTGTGGTTTGTGGGTCGTTCTTCCTGTATTCCTTTTCATAGTGTTCCAAATTTCTTGGATGTTTTGTGTAAAACATTTTAGATTTGGCATTTTCTTTGAGAAATTTATCAATTTCTTCTATCATATCTTCTAGCCTGATATTCTTTCTTACATCTCTTGTATTCTGTTGGGGATGCTTTTGTCTGTGGTTCCTGTTCTCTTTCTCAGGTTTTCCAGTGTTGCCTCCATTTGTGTTTTCTTTACTGTGTCTATTTCTATTTTCAGGATTTGACCAGTTTTATTTACTCTATAAACTTCATAAATGAGATTATTTTTCAGTGGTTTGCTCTTCAGGTGTATTAGGTTATCCAGGGCTTGCTGTAGTAGGAAAGCTGGGTTCTGATGGTACCATATTGCCCCCTGGTTTTTGTTGAGTGTGTTCTTGAACTATCCTTTAGCCATCTGTTTGTTTCTAACATTGACTGGACTGGTAGTCTCTGGTGGTAGCAGTCTTTTGGGTTTGCAGGTAGAGCTGATAGTCCCCAATAGCTTCTGCCCTCTGAGTGTCCTGGGTGGCAGCGGGCTTCTAAGCCTACAGATAGCATTGATTTTCCTAGTTGTCCTGGGTCTTAATAAGCCTCTAGGGAGGCAAGATGAGCTGGTTGTTTCACTATTGCAAGGCAGATCTGGGATTGCAGGTAGAGGTGTGGATTGGAAAATGGGGCACAGAAGATATGTGCAGACCTCAGGGCTGCTGGATTGTCTGTGGGCCAGGCAGACAAGGGATTGGGGAATGGGTTGTTCTCACCTGGTTGTTCTGGTTATCAGCAGGTTTCCTGGTAGGTAGGCTGAGCTGTGGCCTAGGGAGTAGAGTAGAGATCTGGGATTGCAGATAGAACTGTGGATCAGGAGATGGAGCACAGAAGGAATCCTAAAGTAGCTTTTAAGAAAGTGTGTGCTCCTGTGTGTGTGCATACTTATCTGATTTTGAGACAGGGTCCTAAAGGTTGCCCAGACTATTTTAGAACTCATAGTCCTCCTGACTTACCTTCCCAGCTGTTGAGATTGTCATCTCATTGCAAATATTTGTATACCGACACCTCTGATGGCCTATGGTGTATATATGTAAATTCATTTGTGAAGCATCTCTTTGTATCATCTAAGTATTATGTGGCTTCTATCACCATCCTTGTATATGTACTTTGAAGAACACCCACTTGCATTTCTATTGGTTACATGCCTTGTATTGAAGCTGCTGAGTAATAATATAAAAATTCTAAAACTGTCCCCTAATTCTTATGTCCAGTTGTAGCAAGATTTCACAACTAGCCATAAAGTAGTAATATATCCAGTAGTGGGTAACTCAATTACAGAGTCCTTTTAAAAAACCAAGAGTTTCCCCAAGCTGGATGCAGATGTAAGAGAAATTCAAAGATAAGATGATTTGACTTGTCTTGTAAGACCCTGTCGAGCTTAGCTTACTGGAGACCCCCTGAGTGAATCACATGGAGCCTGATTGATGCAAAGAACATGAGGAGTTTTATTTCAGTACACTGAGGCCATTCCTGAGCCTCAAGAAAGGAGGCGACTCTGCACAACTTGTTCAGTGAGCTTTTATACAATTTTCAGGGTAGCAGCCATTAGACACGATGTGATTGGTAGTACAGTGTGACTTTTTAAATTGATTGGTCTTTAGGGAAAGAGGTGGCAAGTAATTCCCTTGTTTGAAGATGGGCAAAGGCCCACCCTGTGGAATGTGCCTCCACCCGCAGGTAGTTTCTCACCCTGTGATCTGAGGAATGTTAATTAGCCTTTTCCTTCCAGAGAGTTCCTCTACCTTCCTAAAGTTCTGAGCTTATTTTATTAAGGAAATTCCTGGCCTCCTTGGGGTTTTTCTGAGATGTCCCTGTTTATTCGGATCCTACGCTCTTCCTTGACCTTGTTATTTAGAACTCTATATACAGTGACTAGAAAATTTATCTTAGGAGCTAAGGGTGGACACTGATGATGACCAGTAAAGAAATAAGACTTCAGACTTACAATTTCAGTGTTCTGAATTTTAACAACAACCCAAATGAGTTAGGGTATGACTTTCCCCAGAGCCTCCAGTTATAACTCAAACCTCTTTCTTGGATCCTGCTATTTAAGATTGTAGTCTACAATAGCCAGATAGCTCCTGTGGGCTTAATGCAAAATTGAAGAGTCCCTTTTTGAGTAGAACTTCCTCTTTTCTGACTGACTTTATTTGGGGAGCCTGATCTGAACACCCTCTACCTGAATAATGTCACAAAGTCCTTGGTAACACTACAGGTTCAACTTCCGATCCCCCAACCCTCATAATAACCTGCCCAGCAAGTACTTGGGATTTCCATGCAAATGATGCACACTTATACTTTAAATTCCAGCCAATGATTTATGTTCAGCCTAAAAACTCCTTTCCACTCTCCAGAGTTCATATATAACCCTTGTTCAACCCAATAAAGTGTACACACACAAGCTGTTTCACCGAATATCAGTAGAGAAGGCTTTCATCTAACAAAGGCAGTAACACTGAACTCCCCACTCCCCCAACCCCCACCCACTCCACCTGTTCCAGGCTCTGCTTCATCCTTCCAGCCTTATAGAGCTGCACTTTGCCACCCTGAGGGAGAAAGCAGAACTTGGAACCACATTTTTTTTGGCCCTCAATTTCTTCGGTGAAACCCTGATCTGAGCTGTGTCAGATGTCAGGATTGGGAACTATTTCAAGCTAGTAGACTTATGCTGTGTACTATGAAATAACTGGAACTGATAAATAAAGATTTCATGTTCTTATTTTAGCAGATGCTGCAACATATTTCAAAGCAGCAGTTTATAATGTGAGCATCAGAAAATCTATGAGCATTATGTGTGCCCCTCCCCCACCATCTTGGTCATCCCTTGTCTTGTCAGTTTCTCATTCTACTGGGCTTGCATGGTATTTTATCACAGGTCTTGGCTCAATTTCTTACTTTCTGTGTAGTCTTAGGAGTCATCTTAGCTGCCCCATCAGTAAAGAGAATCCATTAGATATGAAATTAGAAGATTAGATTTCATTTTAAACTGAAGATATATTTGCAACCTTTGGCTTGTCTTCAGTATTCTTTATGTACTTAGACAAAGAGAATCTAGGTAAACTCTTGAGGCTCAAAGTAGTATTACAGGACACCACTATTAAATTAACTAATACGCTAATGTCACACTGGTTATCTTTAGAGAAATAGTAATTTGAATTTATTCAATATCCTTTTTTTAAAAAAAAATATTGGAAACGTTCTCTGCACCTTTCCTGCCAAAGGAGACCTGGTCTCCAAGGAGTGCGGTGGTGGTACACGCCTTTAATCCCAGCACTTGAGAGGCAGAGGCAGGCAGATTTCTGAGTTCAAGGCCAGCCTGGTCTACAGAGTGAGTTCCAGGACAGCCAGGACTACACAGAGAAACCCTGTCTTGAAAAAAACAAAAAAAGAAAAGAAAATATCTAATAAAAAAATTGGAAACAATATTTTTTGCTACTATTCTCTAAAATCAATTTATGGCGCTTACAGTACAGTCATAGAATAAGATGGTAAATATTTGATTAAGTATATACCTATTAATCATTAATGAATAAAACTAAAGTGAAACGTTGTACTTATTCTTTTAGGTAGAATTGTAATATGCCATGGCATTCCTTTCTTAGATTTAACCATCTTTCTCTTTCCTTCTCTTCTTCTATTTCTCTTTTCCAGTACTAAAACTAAAGCAAAAGCAATTCCACGACCAAACACAAGCAGTCTGATGGGAACCATTTTTATTTTTATCATAAGGAAATACTGTAATGGTATGTTTTTGCAAGCATCCTAAATTAAGTGTTAGCAATTAGTCATTGAAATAGGGTAATAATAATAATTTGAAATTTAATTATGATTGGTTTATGGTAAAATATAACTTGTCTTTTAATAAATCAAATAAATAAGTTTAAAAGATCCTCTTAGCATTTCATTCAATTTATTTGGTGTACTTGTTTTATTTTTCCAAGAGACCTTCCTACTTCCCAAAGAGATACTAGATCACAGCAATGAGGTTAGATCAGCATCAACAGATGCTCTGAAGAATGCTTCCACATTGATTGCAAATCTTGTGTCTTTTGGCTATTTTTTTATCTTTTTATACAGTTCTTCTCTACTGGTGCTGTTCTCATGTTTAGTTCCCTGCATCTTTTATATCAGTTACTAGACTTACTATAACAATAATGAAATCTGTTTCAATAGTCACATATTTCCTCTCCTAATGGATTATAGAACTCCTACTACTACAAAATCGCATTAATGTCTATTTTTACCACATATGTTTTAAACATTACATCTACCCACATTGAAACTTTTATCTGAAAGTGTTGGATTTTGAGGATCAAGCATTTAAGAGAAGGCTGGTATTACACAGACTGGTTACTCACCCTTTCTATTATGTGTACCTAAGTATGACTATGTGCATGAGAGAGCCTATAAAAGACCAAAGCATTGAATTTTCCTGGAGCTGGAATTACAGGTGGTTGTCCCCTGTGGGTGTAAGGAAACAGCAGCTCTGGTCCTTTGCAAAGCAGTGCATGCTTTTGGTTACTGAGCCCTCTCCCCACTCTTCTGTTCCATAATTCACTTTCAGTGTTACACATACATTCATCTGCCATTATTCTCTGGCATCTGAAAGCTTCTCTCAGCCATGCTTTTGAAATAGATCTACTCTTAGCTAGAGCTCCTTGTTTCCTTTTCCCTGAGAAGGTCCAGATCATTTTAATTCATGAAGGATATTTCCCTGATACAAAATTCTTTGGATTCCTGTTCTCAGATGACTATCCATTGCCCACATCTTTTTTAAAAAAACATTTTTATTAGATGTTTTCTTTATTTATGTTGCAAATTGTATCCTCTCCAAATCCTCCCATCCCATCCCCTACAAACAGGGCATCAAGCTGCCAGGAGACCAAGCAAGGGCTTCTCTTCTCATTGACGTCCCACAAGGCCATCCTCTGCTACATATGCAGCTGGAGCCATGGGTCTCTCCATGTATACTCTTTGGTTGGTGGTTTAGTCCTGAGGAACTCTGGGGGTTACTGGATGGTTCATATTATAGTTTTTCCTATGGGGGTACAAACCCCTTCAACTCCATGGGTTCTTTCTCTAGCTCCTCCACTGGGGACTTTGTGCTCAGTCCAATGGATGGCAGTGAGCATTCACATCTGTAGTAGTCAGGCACTGGCAGAGCCTCTCAGGAGACAGCAATATAAGGCTCCTGTCAGTAAGCATTTGTTGGCATCTACAATAGTGTCTGTGTTTGGTAACTGTTGCAGTTCTTAGGGAAATAGATGGAACTAGAAGATATCATCCTGAGTGAGGTAACCCAATCACAAAAGATCACACATGGTATGCACTCACTGATAAGTAGATGTTAGCCTAGAATACTCAAGATACAATTCACAGACTACTTGAAGCTCAAGAAGGAGGAAGACCAAAGTGTGGATACTTCGGTCCTTCTTAGAAGGGGGTTCAAAATACCCATGGTAGCAAATCCAGAGACAAAGTTTGGGGCAGAAATGGAAGGAAAGGCCATCCAGTGACTGTCCCACCTAGGGATCCATTGCTCAGTTTTCACATAATTTAAATTTATTAAGATTGTTACTAAGAATCAGTGGCATGGCCAAGTAGGTAAGGATCCTGCTCACGTAAGTTTGATCCCCCATAACTTACATGGTAGAGAGAGAACTGGTTCCAAAAGTTGTGCTCTCACTACCACATACACATGTGGTGTTGCATGTGTGTCAACTCACATACATATGCATGCACACATATACATATATATACATATATAAGAGATAAACAAATACATAAAAGATTGGTAACTAGGAACAGAGATTCTGTGTGAAAAATCTGAGCATGTATCCAAGCAAAAAAATATTTATGTTTAAGTACTTAATCTATGACATCTAAATTGATTACTTTTTAATGGTTTGTGTTTTATAAATGAACA